>GL380141.1:19072-52791 GCA_000143925.2 Caenorhabditis brenneri
TTTGCAGAGACAGATGTGTAATCAGAGAATGGCAACAAGCACAGCATAGAGTTCACGGATCAGTATGTAAGCTCAGCTCATTGAAGATTTGGCACAGACTCGGACAGCCTCGGCACTCGGCTTTCGTCCGGCCGAGGTTCAACGAGACTTTTCGAGTTGACGTAGAAAATGTATCAAATCTCAATTCAACTACCTGTACCGATTGAAACCACCCCTCAGAAATAAAAAATCGAGGTATTTGCCGTAGATATGTTTTTGAACGAAGACAATAAAAATAAGTGATTTTTTTCGAAAAAAAATCAAACTTCTTTTTCCGCTCTGATTTTGTTATTGAATGTTCTCTAGCAAACCGAATAGAGAGAAAAAGGATTTTATTCCACTTTTTCAGTCCTATTCACAAAGAAAAATAAAAAGTAGCACGAAAAAAAATTTTCTTCGTCGACCCTCGGCCGGCCGAAAGCCGAGGGCCGCGGCCGGCCGAGGCCGCGGCTTTTTTCAGAAAGCCGCGGCCTCGGCTTTTTTTTCCGGCCGCGGCCTCGGCTTTTGTCGGCCGGCCGCGGCCGGCCGTACGACAGCTCTGAAATTAACCAAATAACTTGTGATTGGCTGTTTCAAATTTCCGAATTTCCAGGTGTTGATAATCACAATTCTAGAACCTTACCACAGAACGAAAGATTGTCAAATGTGCAGAATTAAATCACCTTTTTGAAACTGTTTTGTGTTTTTTTCCAAGTTGTTTTATTATGGAAATAATCAATCTGAAATGTACGTAGAGTTTTTCAATTTCCAAACCTTAAGTAACAGGAAAATTAATCTTGAATATAGGTTAGCACGGTTAGAATTACGAACACGGCTTGTAATGCTAATGGTAAAAATCCGAGAGGCCTAGAAATGAAAGTTATTGTTTTTATTGCAACAACACCTATGATGTAGTAGAACTGTTCGGTTTTGAAAACCTACATGAACACTTTGAAACACAGTATAGCCAACATAACAGAGTCCGGTTTTTATTAGATGCTTTTCGATTGAGGAAATTCAAATCAGTTCTTTGAAACTGAGATTTCCTAGTTTGGGCTTTAACGGAAATGGAGATTCGGAAATTGAATTAGTGCTCGCAGTTTTGGAGTGGTAATAAAACGGTTGAAATTATGAACAAAAAGCCATGTGGTTATTACCCACAGAATAGTAGAAATTTTTGATTTTGAAAACTTTTATGAACATTTTGAAACAATACATTTATTTTTTAACAAAACTACCTAATTCAAGGGAATTAACCGAACAAAAACCAATGATATTCAGTTAGAAATTGTTTTCAGGTGACCTTTTTTGAAGTTCAATTCAAAACTGGAAAGCATATCAGTAGTTTGTACACTGTGAAAAATCGAACGGCTTCTTGAAACTGAGCTTTTCTAGTTCGGTTTTTACGAAAATGAAATTCATATTTTCACGGTTTCGAAATGTTGGAAAGTGAGGTGATTGCAAACTAAAATGTTGAAATCGTGGTTTTTTTGCGAATATGGAATAAGAAGTGATAATTAAATTCAGTACCAACCAAAACATCATATAGAAACCGAAAACATTTCAAAACTTTAGTTTTTCCGTTGGGTTTTACTGAAACTAACCATCGGAAACGAATTTTTTCACAGTTTCCAAACATTAGGAAACAGGAAACTCATCTGGATAAAGCTCAGGGCCGTTGAAACGCCTACACAACATCGAGTGATAGAAACCAGAGACCTCTAAAAATAAAAGTTGTTCGAAACTGAAAAAGTTCCATACCTTCCAAAATTCATTGTTTTTTTTTGGATAGTTAGACATCAACTGGCACAATGAA
This sequence comes from Caenorhabditis brenneri, assembly GCA_000143925.2. Classification (NCBI taxonomy): domain Eukaryota; kingdom Metazoa; phylum Nematoda; class Chromadorea; order Rhabditida; family Rhabditidae; genus Caenorhabditis; species Caenorhabditis brenneri. Next base: position 20,907 of record GL380141.1, read on the forward strand.
CTTATTCTGATTTCGAGATTTTATATGGACGCTTTGAAACATGAAACAAATTTTTGAGGCAAAATTGAACAAGTGCCGGCTGAAGATCGAAAAAACTTGAAACTTTTCTAAATGAATTCATCATCATTTTCCAATCCAGGGTTCATCTTGATTGTTGGAAAAAAAGAAGCAAGGTATCAAAAGTAGTTGAAACAGAAAAAATTGCCAATGAAATGGAAGTTTTTCAGTTTTACTGTTTCAGATCTTTGTCGAATAAGCTTTCAGATTTTGAAAATTGTTATTGGTCTCTCAAACATTACACTTTGAAAAAGGTGCCAAGTTATTAAAGTTGTGATCCTTTCTTTCGTGAGTTCAAAAAATGAATACTTCATTGTGACAGTGTCTTGGCTTTGTGTGAAAGAAAGAAGAAAAATACAAGAAAATGTTGGTAATTCGTATGAAAAAATAAGCGGGAACTTGATATGAAAACACAGAAGAAAAGAAGAATAAGCAAAATGAGGTCCTACGTACTGCTCGAAACCAAAAAATCCAGAAGAGAAAATATATCATGAATGAAGATTATGAATGAGTTTTGGCCTTGAATTCGCCACTTGAGATTCGTCGTTTAAGCTCCTTCCACAAGAGATCACGCTCCTTGTTCGCCTTCTTCAGCACACTTCCATTTTCGAGGGCACGTCTACTCAGGTACGGTAGCACTTCTTCAACGGGGCCATAGGGTAGGTATTTGTAGACTGAGAAACCCGCTTGACCAAGGGAGAATGAGACCTGGAACATAGGAATATAGGGTGATTGAACTGGTGTTATCCCGTATTAGAACGGGCCTAACCAGGTTGGATTGGATTAAATTAACCAGATTTGGTTGAATCAAGCCGGTTTAGAACCGAGTCAGGCCGAACTGGACCAAATTCAACCGAATCAGACCTGATCAAGCCAGATCGGACCGATCCAGCCCGGATTGGACCGGATCAGGCCGGATCCGACCAAATCAAGCCACCGGATTAGGCTGAATCGAGCCGGGTTAAACTAAATCGAATCGGATTAGACCAAATCAGTCTAGATCGGACCGATTCAAGTCGGGTTGGGCCGAATTTGGCTATATAGGACCGAATTGAGCCTGATCGCTCCAAATCAAGTCGATTCAGACTGAATCAAACATGATCGGACCGAATCTTGATCGATCGGACCATCTCGATCCAGTTCTTACCGAATCAAGATGGTCTAGCCCGATTAGAACACTCCTTCAAAATGGTTAGTTCCAACCCCGAAAAAAAATTATTTCCGGTTCTACCTAACCAGAGCTGTCGTACGGCCGGCCGCGGCCGGCCGACAAAAGCCGAGGCCGCGGCCGGAAAAAAAAGCCGAGGCCGCGGCTTTCTGAAAAAAGCCGCGGCCTCGGCCGGCCGCGGCCCTCGGCTTTCGGCCGGCCGAGGGTCGACGAAGAAAATTTTTTTTCGTGCTACTTTTTATTTTTCTTTGTGAATAGGACTGAAAAAGTGGAATAAAATCCTTTTTCTCTCTATTCGGTTTGCTAGAGAACATTCAATAACAAAATCAGAGCGGAAAAAAAAGTTTGATTTTTTTTCGAAAAAAATCACTTATTTTTAATTGTCTTCTTTCAAAAAAATATCTACGGCAAATACATCGATTTTTTATTTCTGAAGTGTTTTTCAATCGTTACGGGTATTTGAATTGAGATTTGAGTAAAAATTCTACATCTCTCGAAAAGTCTCGTTGAACCTCGGCCGGCCGAAAGCCGAGGGCCGCGGCCGGCCGAGGCCGCGGCTTTTTCAAAAAGCCGCGGCCTCGGTCTTTTTCTGAAAGCCGAGTCTCGGCCGGCCGCGGCCTCGGCCGGCCGAGAAAACCGACAGCTCTGTACCTAACCAGTAAGTTTCCTAATTTCAGAGCCGATGTAATCTTTCTGTAGAATCACGCGAAATCACCAACCTGATCACACATTCCATACAACTGTGCCATACACATGACTCGTTCCGACGGTGCAATGCATCGTTCCTTCATCAAATTGACTGCAAATCTGACGGTATCCTCGTTGTGACTGGCCACCATCACCGACACATTCGTCCTTCCACGACGATCCACCTCATCAGCAATACGGGTCAGACAGGATTCGTACATTTTGTGGTGGCCTAAACAAATATTGATGATGACTAACGTTTCTAGATTTATAATGAGTTTTTAATCAAGTTGGTGAAACTGTAAAAAATAAATTCTTGAAATTCTAGGAATATCAGTATGAAACCGAAAACAAATGGCTCAATTCATGTTCACGAAACAGAGAAAAAAGTTACCTGGAAATCCGGATTAACTGGGTCCTCATAACCAATCGCTTGGGCTCTAGCTCTCTCCTGCTCCATATATGCTCCACGGACAAGTTTGGCTCCAAAGTGCCATCCCTCTCTTCTGGCGACTTGCATATCAGCCTCCATATTTTGAAGGGTTTGTTTCAGATATGCTTGGTAGGTGTTGAAGACGTTTCCACGAGTTTTGTTGTATCTGGAAATGAATTGATAGATGAAATATGCGGTTTCATGGTGGTGACTTTTACTTTGTTCGTTATATCAAATTGTTTGTTGAGGTGTCCTCTTTCACTCACTCTCTCTCTCTCTCTCTCTCTCTCTCTCTCTCTCTCTTTCTTTCTTTCCACTCACTTCTTCATCATTTCAATGGTAATCTTTGAAATCGCTGGTTGAAGATAGGTCTGCTCGGCATCCACCATAATTCTGACACCCTTCGAAATCGCGTATTCAGCCACATCCAACGTTCTCCTAACCATATTCCGGAATTCCTGTTCCTCCTCGTTCGATAGATTCTGAATAAGTGGCTCCAGTGCTCCTGTCTTGATGTTGAGTACTTGGAAGAGTTGTCCCAGCTTCACATGATCATCGAGGATGTGATTCCATCCATGGAGATCCACTATTCCATCAGAGTCAAAGTCGACTTCGTTGAAGAATTTCTTGACGGCATCTGTGTCGGTTTTCACGCCAAGGTCCTGCAAAAAAATTCTGATTCAGCTAGTTTTGAAGACCTGAACTTTGAGGTCTAACCCAATCGGGTTTGAAAAATAACGGACTTACATTAAGCCTTTTCGTAAACTCCTGAGCCGTCAACCTTCCCTCCTGAAGAGTCATCCCACCGGTCAGTGCCTTGAAGAAGTTCTGGGTCTGAACAATAGCCTCGGAAAGCTTCAGAAGGAGTTGTGGACGCCCCAAAGCAGTCATTTTCACAGCCACGAATCCTTCATTTCCTGTGGCTGAGGCCACCGCATTGATGGAGTCCTTGAAGATGTCACGATTCTTGTCACACTGTTCTTCGCCTTCGTAGAAGTAGGTTCTGGAATGGGATGGTTTTGGAATGGGATGGGTTTGAGGGTGTCCTAGCTCTAATAGAGATCGATACGGTAGGGTTTTATTTGTTTTTTCCACTACGTGACTGTATGGACTCGAACGTTATGTCGGGGTACCTTGGGTCAGATCTGACATTTTTCAGCCTGTAAGTCTTGCTCCTGGGAAAAAATCACAGGTTAGAGTCCCAAAGACAAAAAATGTCAGTATTTCTGATCCGAAGTACCCAGGGCATGCAAAAAATGGCATCAACTTCGATACTCCGGAAGTGGTTCGCGGAGCCCGCTAATGCCATCAAAGGTTAGAGCAACTCAAAAATCAAAACCAAAAAAGAAAAGCGCAATCCATACAAGTCACCTACAAACCTTGCACTAGCCACACCCTGCCGCCGATCTCCAAACTCTTGATGTACAGTGTACCGTTTCGGGTCGTTTCGAGCGTTTTCGCGTCCACCACTGGTGAAAATAGAATATTTTAGGGTGTGAAAATTCAAAAATTGTACTGTACAAAATTTACGGTGTCAATAAAATCATATCCCTGAAACGGTATTCAGTTTTCAATTTTGCAAATCCTGCACTTGAAAACTCACCGCCGGCTTAACTGTCGCTTCGGATGTCCCTTTAACTGTCTTATCCGTCGCTTCCTGACTTGAAATATCCGCTTCTACCGAGTAATCCAAAATCGATTTGACACCGTAGTTCCTCAATTTTCCAACCACTGGACGCACTTCTTCCTCTGTCTCTCCGGCGACAAAATGTCCATAGAATGTATTTTTCAGTGTCTTCTTGAATAGATTCTTCCCGAGAACTCGACGCATTGTGGCAAGGATCATCTGATTCTGGTTGACGAGTGTTTGAACACCACATAGCCGAAGAACGAGGAGGGCACGGACCAGTTCGGTGTTGGATTTGCTCTGGAAGAATGTTTCCGGTTTCATGGAGGTTTTAGAAGGTGGGAACAATTACTCAGAATAATGTTGTCTACGTTTTGATACATTGAAAGCCTCTTTCGTGTTCTCAAAAGATAAGTCGAGCCGATTGTAGCACTCATCTAGCTCTTTTTTGTGCTCTGCAGAGGTACACTCGTACTTTTTGACATCATTGGAATAGCATCTGGAGGCAGGAGTTGTGAGGACACCTGGAATTTTTTTTCTAGTTTTCTATCGGGCTATAAAGATGATCTAATTAGTTTTCACTGTTTGGAGAGAATTTCTGAGCATGTTGAAACATATCTTTTTCTACAGTTTCCACTGTTTTATTTTTGTTATTTCAGAATTATCATACATACTATCATACATTCGATCATCTTTGAGCGTTTCGCAAAAAATTTACCTGACAAAAACCGTCGCTGCAATGGAAAGTTGAGTCCGATAAGTGCGGATTGCATTGGAACTGTAAATCAATCAATCAAAAGTGAATGGTGGTTTTTCGACAAGTTGAAGTTCAAAAGAAAAGTGTTACGAGAAAATGATAAAAGCGTGATAAAGTTAAATTTATTAGTGGGCTCAGGCGTCGACGAGAAATAGTTGAGTATGAATAACGTTATTGAAGTAATTCAACAGTTTCAAAACCAATAATGGGTTTTCTGTGTGAACCTGTTCTAGAAAGCATGTACATTTTGACACATAAAATCATTTTTTGGATCTGGATTAATCTAAATCGGAAGCTAGGCCAAATCAAGATAGAAACAACCCAACCTTTTGAAAATAGTGAAGTACTGTTTCGAAACTGAAATACCATACACATTTTCGCTTTTGCATGTTTTTTATGTAACCTTCCTAGCGGATTTTTATTAGAAGCTTTTCGAAAAGGAGAAATGAAGTGAGCTCTTTGAAACTGAGATTTTCTAGTTGAGCTTTGACAGACTGATATGAAATTTCGGAAATTGGATTCGTGCTCGCAGTTTTGGACAAGAAGGAAAACTGTTGAATACGAACAAAATTCAGAATTGTTTTACTCTTAGGAAAAGTAGAAGTTTTCGATTTCGCAAACTTTCATGGACATTTTGAAACAATAAAAATATATTTTTGAACAAATTAACCTTTTTCGAGGGAATTAACCAGCCGAACAAAAATCAGAGATAATCCCGGAGAAATTCTTTTAAGTGGAACATTTTTTGGAGCTCAATTCAAAACTTAAAAAAAAAGATCAGTGTATCCGAACGAAGAACTTAGAAAGATGTATGTATCGTTAGTTTGTCAAATGTGCAAAATGAAATCTGCTTCTTGAAACTGAGTTTTTTTAGTTTGGGTTATGACAAAATTCATTATTTCGCAGTTCAAGAATAGTTGGAAAGTGAGGTGATTGCAAACCAAAATTTCATCTTTATGAATTACTTAGTGACGATCAAATCAAGTTCCAACCAAAATATCATATAGAAACCGAAAAAACTTCGGAATTTTAGTTCAACACAAGAAAACATCTTTTGAGTCTAAAGTAATCCAATGAGGAGAACCAAGTTTTATCAAAACGGTACATTATAAAAAAATGGAAACGGAATACTGATCTGTATAAAGCTCAATGCTGTTGGGATGCCGGCAAAACACACAGTGATGAAAATGATAGAAAGAAATACAAGTTATTTGAAACTGGAAAAAGTTCCAGATCTTTCGAATTAGATTGTTGCTTTTCTAACTTTTCTAAATGAACCCATTATTATTTTTTTAGCTGGGATTCATCTCGCATCGTTGGAAAAAAGTATAAGAAAGGAATCAAGGTAGATGCAATAGAAAAAAATTGGCAATCTTTGAAATATGAACTTACTGAAATGGGCATTATTTCGTTTTACTCTTTCAGATCTTTGAGGAATAAGCTTGCATATTTTGAAAATAATTGGGGGTTTCTCAAAAATTTCACTTTTAAAAAGGTGCCAAGATCTTGAACTTGTGATTTTTTTTTTTGATCAGCAAGTATCGAAGAATTGAAAAAATGAATACTTCATTGTGACAGTGTCTTGGCTTTGTGTGAAAGAAAGGAAGAAAATACAAGAAAATGTTGGTAATTCGTATGAAAAAAGTAAGCGGGAACTTGATATGAAAACACAAAAGAAAAATAAGCAAAATGAGGTCCTACGTACTGCTCGAAACCAAAAAATCCAGAAGAGAAAATATATCATGAATGAAGATTATGAATGAGTTTTGGCCTTGAATTCGCCATTTGAGATTCGTCGTTTAAGCTCCTTCCACAAAAGATCACGCTCCTTGTTCGCCTTCTTCAGCACACTTCCATTTTCGAGGGCACGTCTACTCAGGTACGGTAGCACTTCTTCAACGGGGCCATACGGTAGGTATTTGTAGACTGAGAAACCCGCTTGACCAAGGGAGAATGAGACCTGGAAAATGATAGTTGATGTGCGGATGGAATCGGTGCTATCCCATATCAGAACGGGCCTAATCAGGTTATATTCGATCGAATCAGGCCGGATAAGACCAAACCAAGCCAGGTCGCATCTGATCCTGCTAAGACCAACTGAATCAAGCCGTATAGGACTGAAAAAAGCCATATTGGACCAAATTAAGCCGGATCGAACCGAGTTGAACCTGGTTTAACCTTGAAAAAAGACTGATTCAGAGTAGTTTGTTCTAAATCGGAACAGAAATTATTCTCTGTTCCACCTAACCAGTAAGTTTTCTAACTTCATAACATATATAATTTTTCTATGGTCTCATTTAGCAATGAATACGACGAACCTGATCACACATTCCATACAACTGAGCCATACACATGACACGTTCCGACGGTGCAATGCATCGTTCCTTCATCAAATTGACTGCGAATCTGACGGTATCCTCGTTATGACTGGCCACCATCACCGACACATTCGTCCTTCCTCGACGATCCACCTCATCAGCAATACGGGTCAGACAGGACTCGTATATTTTTGTGGTGGCCTACAAAGATAAAAGGAACGACTAAAGTTTATAAATCGAGACTGAGTTTTTAATAAGGTTGGTGAAACTGTGAAAACTTTGCTGCCCAAGCCCAAAAAAGTACCTGGAAATCCGGATTAACTGGATCCTCATAACCAATCGCTTGGGCTCTGGCTCTCTCTTGCTCCATGTATGCTCCACGGACAAGTTTGGCTCCAAAGTGCCATCCCTCTCTTCTGGCGACTCGCATATCAGCCTCCATATTTTGAAGGGTCTGTTTCAGATATGCTTGATAAGTGTTGAAGACGTTTCCACGCGTTTTGTTGTATCTGAAAAAGATTTGGTAGATGATGAATACAGTTTCATGATGGTGTTTTCTATTTTGTTCGTAATATCGAATTGTTAGTCGCGGCTTCTTCTGTAATCGTTCTCCCTCTCTCTCTCTCTCTCTCTCTCTCTCTCTCTCTCTCTCTCTCTCTCTCTCTCTCTCTCTCTCTCTCCTTTGCCCCGTTTTACTCACTTCTTCATCATTTCTATGGTAATCTTCGAAATCGCTGGTTGAAGATAGGTCTGCTCAGCATCCACCATAATCCTGACACCTTTCGAAATTGCATATTCAGCCACATCCAACGTTCTCCTAACCATATTCCAGAATTCCTGTTCCTCCTCGTTCGACAGATTCTGAATAAGTGGCTCCAGTGCTCCTGTCTTGATGTTGAGTACTTGAAAGAGTTGTCCCAGCTTCACATGATCATCCAGAATGTGATTCCATCCATGAAGATCCACAATTCCATCAGAGTCAAAGTCGACTTCGTTGAAGAATTTCTTGACGGCATCTGTGTCGGTTTTTACGCCGAGGTCCTGCAAAATAATTCTGTTTCATCTAGTTTTGAAGACCTGAACATTAACTTCCAACCCAATGGGTTTTTCTCATGATCCCGACTTACATTTAGTCTCTTCGTAAACTCCTGAGCCGTCGATCTTCCCTCCTGAAGAGTCATTCCACCGGTCAGGGCTTTGAAGAAGTTCTGTGTTTGAACAATAGCCTCGGAGAGCTTCAGAAGGAGTTGTGGACGTCCCAAAGCAGTTACTTTCACCGCCACAAATCCTTCATTTCCGGTGGCAGAGGCCACCGCATTAATGGAGTCCTTGAAGATGTCACGATTATTGTCACATTGTTCTTCCCCTTCGTAGAAGTAGGTTCTGGAATGGGATGGTTTTGAAATAAAGTGGGTTTGGGGGTGTCCTGATTCTAAAAAAGTAGAGATCGATACGGTAGGGTTTATCTGTTTTTTCCACTACGTGACTGTATGGATTCAAATGTTAAGTGAAGATACCTTGGGTCAGAGCCGATCATTTTTGAGCCTAGGGTCTAAGTTTTCCGAAAATTAGTTTAAAATAGGACTCCAAGGCCAAAAAACACAGAACTTCTGATCCAGGGTAGTCCCCAAAGCATGCAATAATGACATCAACTTTGAGACTCCAGAAGTGATTCTCGGAGCTAGTGAATGCCATTAAAGGTTAGAGCAACTCAAAAATCAAAAAAACAAAAAAAGAAAAGCGCAATCCATACAAGTCACCTACAAACCTTGCACTAGCCACACCCTGCCGCCGATCTCCAAACTCTTGATGTACAGTGTACCGTTCCCGGGTCGTTTCGAGCGTTTTCGCGTCCACCACTGGTGTCATCGCCTGGAAAATAGAATATTTTAGGGTGTGAAAATGCACAAAATGTACTGTGCAAAGTTTACGGTGTCAACGAAATCATATCACTGAAACGGTATTCAACATTCAATGGTGCATCTTCACACTTTAAAACTCACCGCCGGCTTAACTGTCGCCTCGGATGACCCTTTCACTGTCTTATCTGTCGCTTCCTGACTGGAAATATCCGCTTCAACCGACTAATCCAAAATCGATTTGACACCGTAGTTCCTCAATTTTCCAACCACTGGACGCACTTCTTCCTCTGTTTCTCCGGCGACGAAATGTCCATAGAATGTGTTTTTCAGTGTCTTCTTGAATAAATTCTTCCCAAGAACTCGACGCATTGTGGCCAGAATCATCTGATTCTGGTTGACGAGGGTTTGAACACCACATAGCCGAAGAACGAGGAGGGCACGGACAAGTTCGGTGTTGGATTTGCTCTGGAAGAATGTTTTCGGTTTCATGGAGTTTTTAGAAGGTGTGAACAATTATTCTGAATGATCATTCCATGATTTCAATACCTTAAAAGCCTCTTTTGTGTTTTCAAAAGACAAATCGAGTCGGTTGTAGCACTCATCCAGCTCTTTTTTGTGTTCTGCGGAGGTACACTCGTACTTTTTGACATCACTGGAATAGCACCTGGAGGCAGAAGTTGTGAGCACACCTGGAAGTTATAGTGATGACTAAATTAGTGTCTAATGTTTCGAAAGAATTTTTGAGCATGTTGAAACAGATTTTTCAAGCTTTCACTGTTTCAACCATGTTTTATTAGATCCTATTATACTCAACCATATTGCGCACACCGAACGTATCCATGAAAAAAATTTACCTGACAAAAACCGTCGCTGCAATGGAAAGTTGAGCCCGATAAGTGCGGATTGCATTGGAATTGAAAAATAGAAGGGCGGTTTATTGACAAGTTGGAAAAAGAATACACGTGGGAGTTCAGAAAAAATTAGTGTTACGAGAACATGATAAGAGCGTGAGAAGTTTGAATGTGTTAGTGGGCTTTTTGAAGTAGCGGCATAGTTTCGAAACTCGGAATTCCACTGATCTGTGGGCGCCTATTCTGTAAACAGAGGGCTGATTATGGGACACGATGACTAGTTTTTAAATGAAGATTATGAAACAGAGATAGTTTGAATTTCACAAATAAGGTTGGATTACTGTTTTTGACAAATGAAATATTTGTGGGAAGAATAGCTTCCCAGTTTTGCTTTTGCTAACGAACTTAACGGCCATAAGTTCCTTATAACATCAGGAAAAATCATGTTATTGATTGATAGTGGTTCAGTTTTTAAAGATATCAGAAGTCATCAATCATCTAAAGATACTTTCAGGAAAACCTACAAAATTAATTAGATTCTCATTAAACAGGCTTTAATGGCTGAAACCCTAAACGCCTACGAATACAAGCTGTTTGAAACTGAAAAGGTTCCAGATGTACACGCATTCATAACAATTTCTCGAAGACTTCCTAGTATCCATTTCCGTATGAACACGACTAGGAATAGAACACAGCTTCAAAAAACTGATGATTAAATTTTGCACATTCCACAAGCCTCATGGAAATCTAGAACGAATGTTCAATTACGAAACAATGAAGATCGAAACAGCTTGAAAATACTAATTGGCATCATCAAAACGGGGATATTTGATAATGAATTATTGGAGTGGAAACTGTTTTCCTATGAATCTCAAGTAAAATTAAAATAAAAACTCCGAATGTATCTGAAAATAACGAAAGATGACACATAGAAGTGTTTGCGTCCCATCAGAAGCTTTTGGAATAAGCAATTTGAAGTCAATTCGTTGAAACTGAAATTTCCTAGTTAGGTTTTACAGAAATGAGCCAAAAAAGATTAGGAAACAGAAAACTGAGATCAGTATTAAAATTAGCATTTTCGCTTCCATGAAAAATTTCCGGTGATGAAAATGATAGACGCCTAGAAATAAAGCTGGTAGGAAATGCGAAAGATCTAGACCTTCAAAAACTCATAACTGCTTTTTTGGAAAAGTTACTCAAGGGTCCAATGGATATTGAAACAACTTGAAAATACTAAATGGCATCATCTGGGATATTGATCATGAACTTTTCGAGTGGTAACCTTTTTTTCAAAGCTCAACCAAAACTTCAAAAAACTCCGAAATCCGAAAAAAGGTAAATAAGAATAGATCGGAGCTCATATAGTGTACGACATGAAATCAGCTTTCCGAAATTGGGCGGTTTCCAGTCGTGGCTTTACGGAAATGTAATTTATATTTTTGCAATTCCAAAAAAAAATTATCATGCGCTATTTCGAATCTTTCGAATAAATTCGTTCCATGTCGAATCGTTGAGTGAAAAGCTTAGAAAACAATCGGAAGATGATGAAACAAAAGAAATCTTTCAATTCAGACAATATGATTTTACTGAAATGGAAAATATTTTTTACTGTTTCAGATCTTTGTCGAATAAGCTTTCGGATTTTGGAAATTGTTATTGGTCTCTCAAACATTACACTTTGAAAAAGATGCCAAGTTATTAAAGTTGTGATCCTTTCTGACGATTTCGTGAAATCAAAAGATGAATACTTCATTGTGACAGTGTCTTGGCTTTGTGTGAAAGAAAGAAAGAAAATACAAGAAAATGTTGGTAATTCGTATGAAAAAGTAAGCGGGAACTTGATATGAAAACAGAAGAAAAGAAGAATAAGCAACATGAGGTCCTACGTACTGTTCGAAACCAAAAAATCCAGAAGAGAAAATATATCATGAATGAAGATTATGAATGAGTTTTGGCCTTGAATTCGCCACTTGAGATTCGTCGTTTAAGCTCCTTCCACAAGAGATCACGCTCCTTGTTCGCCTTCTTCAACACACTTCCATTTTCGAGGGCACGTCTACTCAGGTACGGTAGCACTTCTTCAACGGGACCGTACGGTAGGTATTTGTAGACTGAGAAACCCGCTTGACCAAGGGAGAATGAGACCTGGAAAAAGAATACTATACTGACTGAACTGATGTTATCATGTGTTAGAACGGGCCCGGTCAGGTTTAATGGGACCGAGTTAAGCCGGATCGCATCTGATCAAGCCAATTCCAACCGAAAAAAGCCATATCAGGCCGAAAAGAGCCGAGTTAGCCAAAATGGAGCTGGGTCGGGTCGAATCAGGCCGGAAAAGATCAAATCAACCCAGAAACAGACCAAACCAAACCAAAAATGAGCCAAATTGGACTGTATCAAGCAAGATCGGAACAAGTTTGGATCGGATCGGACCGAATCTGACCCAGCCCTATGGAAACAATGCTGGTCAGTTTTAACCTCGGAAAAAACTATTTCCTGTTTCACCCAGCCAGTAAGCTTTTCCAGTTTCAGTCCGGTATAATTTTTTCTTTATTTCCGTCGGCCATACCTACCTGATCACACATTCCATACAACTGTGCCATACACATGACACGTTCCGACGGTGCAATGCATCGTTCCTTCATCAAATTGACTGCGAATCTGACGGTATCCTCGTTATGACTGGCCACCATCACCGACACATTCGTCCTTCCACGACGATCAACCTCATCAGCAATACGGGTCAGACAGGACTCGTACATTCTTGTGGTGGCCTATAAAATGATGAGGGATGTATAACGTTTCCAGATCTAGACCGGGTTTTTAATCAAGTTGATGAAACTGTAACATTTTTTTTAGTTACCAGTATACAACTGAAAACGGCTAGCTCAAATCATAGTCACGAAACACAAAAAAAGTACCTGGAAATCCGGATTAACAGGGTCCTCATAACCGATCGCCTGGGCTCTGGCTCTCTCCTGCTCCATGTATGCTCCACGAACAAGTTTGGCTCCAAAGTGCCATCCCTCTCTTCTGGCGACTTGCATATCGGCCTCCATGTTTTGAAGGGTCTGTTTCAGATATGCTTGATAGGTGTTGAAGACGTTTCCTCGCGTTTTGTTGTATCTGGAAAGGATACATAAGAAATGCGGTTTCAAAGAGTTGGTTTTTATGGTTATAGTAGCATTGAATTGTTTTGTGCATCTGCTTATCTCTCTCTCTCTCTCTCTCTCTCTTTCTCTCTTTCTCTCTCTCACTCTCTCTCTCTCTTTCTCTCTCTTTCCACTCACTTCTTCATCATTTCAATGGTAATCTTCGAAATTGCAGGTTGAAGATAGGTCTGCTCAGCATCCACCATAATTCTGACACCCTTCGAAATCGCAAATTCAGCCACATCCAACGTTCTCCTAACCATATTCCGGAATTCCTGTTCCTCCTCGTTCGACAGATTCTGAATAAGTGGCTCCAGTGCTCCTGTCTTGATGTTGAGTACTTGGAAGAGTTGTCCCAGCTTCACATGATCATCCAGAATGTGATTCCATCCGTGGAGATCCACAATTCCATCAGAGTCAAAGTCGACTTCGTTGAAGAATTTCTCGACGGCATCTGTGTCGGTTTTTACGCCGAGGTCCTGTAAAAAAATTCTGTTTCATCTAGTTTTAAAGACCTGGATTTCTAGATTTGATCCGATTGGCATCAATTTGTTCTTCTTTACTTACATTGAGCCTCTTCGTAAACTCCTGAGCCGTCAACCTTCCCTCCTGAAGAGTCATCCCACCGGTCAGTGCCTTGAAGAAGTTTTGGGTCTGAACAATGGCCTCGGAGAGTTTGAGAAGGAGTTGTGGACGTCCCAAAGCAGTGACCTTCACCGCCACAAATCCCTCATTTCCTGTGGCAGAAGCTACCGCATTGATAGAGTCCTTGAAGATGTCACGATTCTTGTCACACTGTTCTTCGCCTTCGTAGAAGTAGGTTCTGGAATGGGATGGTTTTGAAATGGCGTGAGTTTGGGGGATGTCCTAGTTCTAATAGAGATCGATACGGTAGGGTTTTCTTCGTTTTTTCCACTACGTGACTGTATGGATTCAGGTGTTAAGTGGGGTGTAACCTGGGTCAGATTTTTTTTCTAATTCTAGGGGTCAAAAGGACCTCACAGCCAAAAAAAATGAGAGAACTTCTGATCCAGGGTATTCCCCAAAGCATGCAAGAATGACATCAAATCAAAGCCGGTTAATGCCATTAAAGGGGGCCTATGCAAAAAAAATTTGCTAAAGAGATTTTATAACATCGGATAGAGCTCAATGAATGACACCGAAAATCCTCTTGGAGGTATGGTCGGAAATTCCATTTTTGACCTTATATCGGGCGTGAGAAAAAATCTCGTTGCTTGGAAACAGTGACTTTGACAGCATTTATCAGAAAAACAAAGAGTTTTGCGAAAAAGTTGTCAACTAAAAAATAACGGGAATCTAATTCTGAACCACTTTGTAGTTGATCATTTTATTCTAAAGTGATACCTTTCCGAGTTATAGGCTGATTTCTCCAAAGTTCTCCTCACAAGCAACGAAAAACATACACTCAAGCAACGAAAATAATGAGCGTGAGAAAATATTGAAATTACCACTGTTCCCAAGCAATGAGATTTTCTTTCACGTGTAAAAACAGATCAAAAATGGAATTTCCGACCATACCTCCAAGAGGATTTTCGATGTCATTCGTTGAGCTCTACCCGATGGTGTGAAAATCTCTCTAGCAAATTTTTTTTGCACAGGCCCCCTTCAAAGGTTAGAGCAACTTAAAAACGAAAAATCAAAAAAGAAAAGCGCAATCCATACAAGTCACCTACAAACCTTGCACTAGCCACACCCTGCCGCCGATCTCCAAACTCTTGATGTACAGTGTACCGTTCCCGGGTCGTTTCGAGCGTTTTCGCGTCCACCACTGGTGTCATCGCCTGGAAAATTGGATTTTGTAGGGTGTACAAGGGCAGAAAATCTCTAAATTTTCTGTTCTGGAAAGCTCGTTCGGCGGTGTCTGCCGCCCAGGGCGATAATCTTACAATCACCTTCTTCAAAATCATAGTTATGCGCTCATCAGTGAGTTCTACACGTCTGGAAACTTTAGAATTTTCATCAGATGAACCTGGACTTATTGGGCCCCTATCGGGTTTGGACACTATTGCCGGGCCGTGCAGCTCAGGTTCATCTAATTGTTATGCAGTGTTTCCAAACGTGTAGAACATATCAATATTCACATTTTGATATACTTTCGAGCTCACAGTTTTGATTTTGAAGTGATCTATCATCAAGCCCGATCGATCACCTACATATGCTAAACTTGGGAAAACTGAAACTATAATTGACGCAATACCAAGTGCAAAATTTACGGTTTCGATAAAATCATATCACTGAAACGGTATTCAACATTCGATTTCCGAAAGAATTCGCTTCTAAAACTCACCGCCGGCTTGACTGTCGCCTCGGATGTCCCTTTAACTGTCTTATCCGTCGCTTATTGACTCGAAATATCCGCTTCAACCGAGTAATCCAAAATCGATTTGACACCGTAGTTCCTCAGTTTTCCAACCACTGGACGCACTTCTTCCTCCGTTTCTCCGGCGACAAAATGTCCATAGAATGTGTTTTTCAGTGTCTTCTTGAACAGATTCTTCCCAAGAACTCGACGCATTGTGGCAAGGATCATCTGATTCTGGTTGACGAGAGTTTGAACACCGCATAGTCGAAGGACGACGAGAGCACGGACCAGTTCGGTGTTGGATTTGCTCTGAAATAAACGGATTTTGGTTTTTAGAGGTCTATCAAATATTTTTTACCTTAAAAGCCTCTTTTGTGTTCTCAAAAGACAAATCGAGTCGATTGTAGCACTCATCTAGCTCCTTTTTGTGCTCTGCAGAGGTACACTCGTACTTTTTGACATCACTGGAATAGCATCTGGAGGCAGAAGTTGTGAGAACACCTGGAATTTATTGATTTTTTTTCTAGTTTTTTACGGAGTGATGATCGAATTAGTTTTTGCTGTTTTGAGAGAATTTCTAAGCAGTTTGAAACAGATTATTTTCAGCTTTTACTGTTTCTTTTTTGTCATTTCAAAAGTTATCATATCTTGCTATATTGATTTTTTCTAGTTTTCCACCGAAGGATGATCAAATTAGTTTCTACTGTTTCGAGAGAATTTCGAAGCATGTTGAAACAGACTTTTTAAAGCTTTCAATGTTTCATTCATGTTTCATTATAGGTTATGTTATATGATCATAATTTCTCAGTAGCATGATAACTTGAAAAAAATTACCTGACAAAAACCGTCGCTGCAATGGAAAGTTGAGCCCGATAAGTGCAGATTGCATTGGAACTGAAAAACAAAAGGGCGATTTATTGACGAGTTGGAAAAAGAAGTGGACGTGGAAGTTCAAAAAAAATTAGTGTTACGAGAATATGATAAAAGCGTGATAAATTTGAATGTATTAGTGGTCTAGGATTTGGAAGTAATAGGGAACAAATTCGGAGTAGTTCAACAGTTTCAAAATTCACAATAACTTTATTCTGTCTGAAAATGTTCTGTAACAAAACGCGGAGATTCTTGCTAGATGCTTTTCGGATGAGAAAAATGAAATTAACTCACTGAGACTGAGATTTCCTAGTTGGGTTTTTTGAAAATGTTATTCATAGTTTTTACAGTTTCAGAAAAGTAGAAAAGTGTGTTGATTGCAAACTGAAATGTTACAACCGCTACACTTTAAAACATAAAATCATTTTTGATTATAAAGTAACCTAATGAGAGAACCAAGTCTAACCAAAATGGTAAAATCCAAAATTAATTTTTGAAAAACTGTTAACAAAGGACTAATGAAGATCGGAGCAGCTTGAAAAAACTAAATGTCATTATCGAAACGGGAATATTAATTAAACATTATTGGAGTGGCAACCTTTTTTTCAAAGGTCAATTCAAAATTTGAAGAAAAAACTCCGGAAGTACTGTGAAAATAATAAAGTTACAGCAAGGAATTTGAAATTTTTCTTCGCGGGCTCAAACGCGCACTGTGGCCGTCTGTGACAAGCGTTCGAACCCGCGAAGAAAAATTTCGAATTCCTTGCTGGAACTTTATTATTTTCACGGTATTCGAAAATAGAAAGTGGGTCGCATCGAAAACTTGTCAAATGTGCAAAATGAAATCGCTTTTTGAAACTGAGTTTTTTCTAATATGGTTTTTACGATAATGACATTTCAGAATCGGAAATCATGTTCCCTGTTCCAAAATCTTTGGAAAAGAGAGGTAACTGCAAACTGATCTATTAAAGCAACCCCTGGCAATTTATTCCGAAAATCAAAGTCCAAGTCACGATGGAATTTAGTCTCAACCAAAATAGCACATTGAAACCGAACAAATGTAGTTTGTAGCCTTCAAAATTCGTATGAAAAAAGTAAGCGGGAACTTGATATGAAAACACAGAAGAAGAAAAGAAGAATAAGCAAAATGAGGTCCTACGTACTGCTCGAAACCAAAAAATCCAGAAGAGAAAATATATCATGAATGAAGATTATGAATGAGTTTTGGCCTTGAATTCGCCACTTGAGATTCGTCGTTTAAGCTCCTTCCACAAGAGATCACGCTCCTTGTTCGCCTTCTTCAACACACTTCCATTTTCGAGGGCACGTCTACTCAGGTACGGTAGCACTTCTTCAACGGGACCGTACGGTAGGTATTTGTAGACTGAGAAACCCGCTTGACCAAGCGAGAATGAGACCTGGAAAAAGAATACTAGACTGACTGAGCTGGTGTTATTCCGTATTAGAACGGGCCTAATAAGGTTGAATCGGGCCGAATCGGACCGAATTAGGCCGGATAAGACCAAACCAAGCCGGGTCGCAACTGATCAAGCCAAGCTCAACCGAATCAAGCCGTATCGGAATGAAAACAGCCGAGTCAGTCTTGACCTTGGAAAAAATGTATTTCTGTTCCACCTAACCAGTAATTTTTCTTAGTTCATAACCGGTATAATCTTCCTGGAGAATCCGCGAAATCACCAACCTGATCACACATTCCATACAACTGTGCCATACACATGACACGTTCCGACGGTGCAATGCATCGTTCCTTCATCAAATTGACTGCAAATCTGACGGTATCCTCGTTGTGACTGGCCACCATCACCGACACATTCGTCCTTCCACGACGATCAACCTCATCAGCAATACGGGTCAGACAGGATTCGTACATTTTTGTGGTGGCCTATAAAATCTTGAATAACTAAAGTATCTAGATCTAGACAAAGTTGTTAACGTTGTGAAACTGCGAAAACTTTGCTGCCCAAATCCAAATAAGGTACCTGGAAATCCGGATTAACTGGATCCTCATAACCAATCGCCTGTGCTCTAGCTCTCTCTTGCTCCATGTACGCTCCACGGACAAGTTTGGCTCCAAAGTGCCATCCCTCTCTTCTGGCGACTTGCATATCAGCCTCCATATTTTGAAGGGTTTGTTTCAGATATGCTTGATAGGTGTTGAAGACGTTTCCACGAGTTTTGTTGTATCTGGATAAGACTTGGTCGATGGAATATACGGTTTCATGATGATGACTTTCATTTTGTTTGTAACATCGAGTTTTAATGCGCGACGGCCCTCTTCTCTCTCTCTCTCTCTCTCTCTCTCTCTCTCTCTCTCTCTCTCTCTCTCTCTCTTTCTCTCTCTCTCTCTCTCTCTCTCTCTCTCTCTCTCTCTCTCTCTCTCTCTCTCTCTTTTTCATTCCACTCACTTCTTCATCATTTCAATGGTAATCTTCGAAATCGCTGGTTGAAGATAGGTCTGCTCGGCATCCACCATAATCCTCACACCTTTCGAAATCGCATATTCAGCCACATCCAACGTTCTCCTAACCATATTCCGGAATTCCTGTTCCTCCTCGTTCGACAGATTCTGGATAAGTGGCTCCAGTGCTCCTGTCTTGATGTTGAGTACTTGGAAGAGTTGTCCCAGTTTCACATGATCTTCCAGAATGTGATTCCATCCGTGGAGATCCACAATTCCATCAGAGTCAAAGTCGACTTCGTTGAAGAATTTCTTGACGGCGTCTGTGTCGGTTTTCACGCCGAGGTCCTGCAATAATAATTCTGATTCATCTAGTTTTGAAGACCTGAACCTCTAGCATTCATACATTTTAGTCAAGCTTTTTTTTTCACTCACATTAAGCCTCTTCGTAAACTCCTGAGCCGTCAACCTTCCCTCCTGAAGAGTCATCCCACCGGTCAGTGCCTTGAAGAAGTTTTGAGTCTGAACAATAGCCTCCGACAGCTTCAAAAGGAGTTGTGGACGTCCCAAAGCAGTCACTTTCACCGCCACAAACCCTTCGTTTCCTGTGGCTGAGGCCACCGCATTAATAGAGTCCTTGAAGATGTCACGGTTCTTATCACACTGTTCTTCGCCTTCGTAGAAGTAGGTTCTGGAATAGGATGGTTTCAGAATGGATGGGTTCGGGGGCGTCCTAGTTTTAATAGAGATCGATACGGTAGGGTTGTTTTTCTGTTTTTTCCACTACGTGACTGTATGGATTCAAATGTTATGTGGGTGTAACCTGGGTCAGAACCTTTTTTTCTAAATCTATTTTCTGATCCAGGGTGGTCCCCAAGGCATGCATGAATAGCATCAACTTCGAGACTCCAGAGGTGATTCTCAGTTAATGCCATTAAAGGTTAGAGCAACTCAAAAATCGAAACCAAATAAGAAAAGCGCAATCCATACAAGTCACCTGCAAACCTTGCACTAGCCACACCCTGCCGCCGATCTCCAAACTCTTGATGTACAGTGTACTGTTCCCCGGTCGTTTCGAGCGTTTTCGCGTCCACCACTGGTGTCATTGCCTGTCATTAATTTTCTGGTCTCGAAGGCCAGTTTAGCTGTCCCTGCAGTATCTTTTTTCAGAACCATAATTATGGGCTCAAACACCGATTAGAATTGACACTGTGCAAAGTTTACGGTTTCAATGAAATCATATCACTGAAACAGCATTCAGCTTTCAATTTCTGTATTTTTCTCAATTCAAAACTCACCGCCGGCTTCACCGTCGCCTCGGATGTTCCTTTAACTGTTTTATCCGTCGCTTCCTGACTCGAAATATCTGCTTCGACCGAGTAATCCAAAATCGATTTGACACCGTAGTTCCTCAATTTTCCAACCACTGGACGCACTTCTTCCTCTGTCTCACCAGCGACGAAATGTCCATAGAAAGTGTTTTTCAGTGTCTTTTTGAACAGACTCTTCCCAAGAACTCGACGCATTGTGGCAAGGATCATCTGATTTTGGTTGACGAGGGTTTGAACACCGCATAGTCGAAGAACAACGAGGGCACGGACCAGTTCGGTGTTGGATTTGCTCTGGAAGAATGTTTCCGGTTTCATGGAGTTTTTAGAAGGTGGGAACGATTTTTCAGAATAATGTCAAAATAAAAATTAAACGAAAAAAAAATTAATATCAAAATAAAAATTAAACGGATTTTGGTTTTTAGGCCATTGAGAATTTTCGTTACCTTAAAAGCCTCTTTTGTGTTCTCAAAAGACAAATCAAGCCGATTGTAGCACTCATCTAGCTCCTTTTTGTGCTCTGCAGATGTACACTCATACTTTTTGACATCATTGGAATAGCATCTGGAGGCAGAAGTTGTGAGGACACCTGGAATTTATTTATTTTTTTTTCTAGTTTTCTACCTAGTTAGAGCGATGATTGAACTGGTTTCTACTGTTTCGAGAGAATTTCTGAGCAGCTTGAAACAGATTTTTTTTCTACAGTTTCCACTTTTTCATCCATGTTTTATTACACGTTATTTCAAATGACCACAATTTTTCGAACTCACGTTTAGTTTTACAAATTCACCTGACAAAAACCTGCAATGAAAGAAGTAGACGTGCAAGTTCAAAAAAAAAATTAGTGTTAAGAGAACATGCTAAGAGCTTGAGAAGTTTGAATGTATTAGTAAGCTTGGATGTTGCTTGGATGTGAAAGTAATAGGGAACGATTTCGAAGTAGTTCAACCGTTTCAAAACTCAAAATGCCTCTATTCTGTGGGTATCTGCTCTGTAACCAAGACTATTATTGGTCATGATGACTAGTTTTGAAATGAAGATTAGGAAAAAGAGATGGTTTGATACTCCAAATAATATCGGATTACTGTTTCTGACAAATGAAATATTTGTGGAACGAAAACACAGCTGATTTGTACAAATCTCAGTACATTCATTTTAGTATTTCTGACAAAGTAAATATTTTTAGTAAGATTAATTTTCCAGTTTTGATTTTGATAACAAACGATTGGTTTTTTGTTTTGAAAAGTTTAATATCCCATACAAAAAATAGCTTCCGTACGTCTCTGATAATGATAACTCCAGTAGAAACTCTATTATTGATCGTGGTTCATTTTTGAAAGATATCAAAGTTCATCAATTGTGAAAAGATATTTTCAAAAGAAAACGACAAAGCTAAGAAATAAATTTAGCCATCCAAGTGGTTGAACCTTTAAACACCTAGAAATACAAGCTGTTTGAAACCGAAAAAGTTCAGAATCTTCCGAAATTCATAGCTGTTTTTTTTTGAATGAGACTTCAGATACAACCAGAAGGTTTCTGCCGCTTTGCGGCTTCAATCTTCTGGGTTCACGTGAATTTTGAGAATAGTGAAAAACGGGAATCTCGTTCACAATTTTTGTGCATAATTGTCTTTTGTATCACAGATAAGATTTCCGAATTTCGGGCCTTCAGAGGAAAAATTTCTTACGGGAATATGATTGAAATGTGAGAAAATTTGAAGTTAGTAGTGGCATGGACCGATGACAAACTAAAAATAGTTCTTCAGTTCAAAAATGTCTCAATTCTTCAGATACTTTGTGACAAATTATCGTTCATGATCTCCAGGAAAAAGTACTGGTCATGATAATTCGTTTTGAAACAAAGATTGTGGAACAGAAGTGATTTGGAATTTCAAATGAAAACTACATAACAGTTTCTGATGTCTGCAATACTTGTAGAAATTTTCCCGAGTATCAGTAATTATCGGAAACTATTCTTATTATGAAGAGAAATCAGCACCGTTCATGAACTGAGTGGAGCACGAGTGGCAAAAACCATAGATCCATAGAAAAACAAATTATTCCAGAGTTTCCGAAATTTATAGCTGATATTTTCAAATTCCAAATTCAGTATAGTGAAGTTGTATGGTTTTGAAGAATAACATGGACATTTTGAATAAAGAAATTGTTTTTTTTTTGAACGGAATGAATCCAAAAGAACAGGATAATATTCAAATGACTGCTTAACAATTGAAACAGATGTTTCAATTTTTCAGTTCTCACCAATTGGAGTCCGCGTCGTAACGAAATTCTATCGAATGTCCCAAATGAAATCAGTTTTATGAAACTGTGTTTTTTTTTAAGTTTTTGGTGGAACCGAATAGCCGATCGTCAGTGCATAAAAATAATAAGCTCCTAGGAATAAAAGTTGTTTGCAACTGAAAAAGTTACAGATTTTCCAGAATTCACAGTTGATATTTTTCAAATTTGACCTCAGACAAATCAAGATTTTTTGGTTCCAAAAAACTAACATGAACCTTATTAAACAAAAATAATTTTTGGTACTTGCTCGATCTAAATTAACTGAATAACTAGTGAAGTACTGTTTCAAAACTGGCATATTGATTCTGAATTTCTAGATGGAGATAATTATAAGAAGTTGGCCGGATGTACAAAATTGAATCAGTTTTTAGATGCTGTGCTCTATTCATGGTTATATTTTTACGGAAATGAAGGTTCGGAAACATTCTAGAAACCATTATTATTTTCGATATAGATTAGCACGTTTGACAATCCTTCAAGATTAATAGTGATAAAAAACGAAGACGCCTAATAATAAAAGTTATTTGAAACTTAAAATGTTCCAAATCTTCCGAATTATTCAGTTTTTATTATTCCAAGCAAGCTTCAGGCATAGCAAACTTGTTTGATTTCAAAAACTAACATGAATATTTAAGGCAGAAATCATTTTTTGAGTCTTGATTGATCCAAAATAACTGAATAACTAGTAATTAACTGTTTATATCATGCTCAAATTTCCACGAGGTAGCAATTCAATCCACATAAAACACTCAAACCGGAAATTTGTCAATTGTGAAAAATTAACGCGAATGGCAAAGTATTACTAATGATAAAAATCATAGAGGCCTAGAAATAAAAGTTGCTTGAAACTGAAAAAATTCCAGATCTTCTGAAATCCACTGTTGTTAGTTTTTTTCCTATGACTCTGGGAGGGAGATATAGTAGAATTGATTTGTTTCAAAAACCTAAATGTACATATTGAAACATGAAATCATTTTTCGGATCTGGATTAATCTACAGGGTAAAGCCAGTCAAAAAAAACCTTGGTTGCGAAACAACATCTGATTTCTAAACTTCATAGACTAGGAAAAAGGCATGCTAATAGTGAGTGGCAGTTAGTCATATAATAATAGAAAGAAAGTCTGACCGTCCAAAATACGGATGGGTTGAAACCGAGTGTTTTGATAAGTCTAGGTACAAAGATCATTGTTTTTCAGTGACTGTCTATTTTTGAAACCAGCTCATTACCTCTGAAATGTGTTCCTAGTTTTTCCGTTTCAAGCAGGTGAGAAAAATGTATCTTGAATCTTAATTTAATTTGTCCGTTTTTATCAATCGTTCAGGATAAACACTTTCGAGGTCAGAAATCAATGCGAATGTTGCATTTTATCAATTTTCAGGTTTACTTTCCACGCGAGGAAAGAAAAAATGCTGTATCTATCAACAGTCAGATGAGAAACTCCAAAAAATGTTCTTGGTGAATGAACTATCTCGTGGAATCTCTTCTCTTCTACTTTTCTACAAATCCTATATGAAAAGAGAGCATCATAACGTCTCCATTGTGGAACGAGGAACTCGATTGCTCGGAGGTTTCGAGGGGAGCAAAGGCGAATGTCAGCTTCGTTTCATGAATAATTTGAAAAGACTCAAATTATTTACACCGTTTCAAAATGGTACCAAATAGTTATCTGAACTGAAACAGTAGTGCGCCTTCGTGACTTTCCAAGAACCTAGAGTTTCAAAAACTGGTGATATGAATATATGAGATTGCAGAGAAAACTTGTTTACCAAATCGTATAAATATGATGGAGGATTTTTCCAAAAAGTCAGGAGCAGTGTCTTGAAAACCAACCATTATTCAGTACAGAGAGATTTCCTTCAACTCTTAATCTCTGAAACTTTTCAATTCCTTTCATCATAATTTTCTAGTTGGGAGTCATCTCGCATCGTTTGAAAAAAGTGTAAGAAAGGAATCAAGGTAGATGCAATAGGCCTACGGCGGCTCACCTCCTTTTTTTTCGTCGCTGCGCTCCTCAATGGGGGTTTAATTTGCAATGCTCAACCCATTTTTTATCGTTGGGCGGTGATGCACCTAAGCTTTCTTCTGAAGTCCCAAAAATTTCCAAAATTTGAATTCCTGCCAAAAATTTTTGAAATTTTGAATTCCGACCAAAAAAATTACACGTTTTGAAGTTTCTGGAAAGTAATCTATTTAGGGCTTGTCCGTGGAATTTTGGAGTACCGTAACTACCGTAATCCTACAGTAATCTCGACCATTTTTTGTTGGTGTACTATTGGGGTCCCTTAGATAGCACATGCAAAAATGGAACAATTCTGAGCACTTCGAACCCGTTTTCTAGCTATTGCTGAGTTATCTGGTTACTGTAGCTACCGTAATCCTACAGTAACCCGTGCTCCAAACTTCATAGAATTGAAGCGCTCGGTGACCCATGACTACATGCCAAATATGGTTGAAAACGGTCGAGGGGTACTAAAGTTATTCAGTGATAAGCGCTGGACAGACACACACACACACACACAGACAGAGCTTGCCGCTTAGTATATAGAAGAGATAATAGAAAGAAAGTCTGACCGTCCAAAATACCGAAGGGTTGAAAAATCATTGTTTTTCAGTGACTGTATATTCTTGAAACCAGCTCATTACCTCTGAAATGTGCTCCTAGTTTTTCCGTTTCAAGCAGGTGAAAAAAATTTATCTGGAATCTCAGTTTAATTTAGTTCAGAATAAATAAATTCGAGGTTAGAAATGAATGCGGTTGTTTCACTTCATCTTCCGCATTTTCAGGTCCACTTTTCATGCGTGGAAAGAAAAAAGGCTGTATCTATCAACAGTCAGATGAGAAATCGAAAAAAATGTTCCTGGTGAATGAACATCTCTTCTCTTCTATTGTTGTAGAAATCTTATATGAAAATAGAACCTCATAATGTCTCCATTGTGAAACGGGAAACTCGGAGGTTTTTGAAGAGAGCAAGGGCAAATGTCAGCTTCGTTTCGGGGGTAATTTGAAATGACTCAAATTGTTTACTCCGTTTCAAAATGGTACCGAATAGTTATCAGAACTGGCCGAAACAGTATTGACGGTTTTTAACCTCTCAAGAACCTATATTTTCAGAACTGGGGGTATGAGTATATGAGATTGCAGAGAAAAATTCTCTACCGAATCTATCCCTCTTTATCACATTTTCCAATCCAGAATTCATCTTGATTGTTGGAAAAGAAAAGGAGCAAGGTATCAAAAGTAGATGAAACAGAAAAAATTGCCAATGAAATGGAAGTTATTCAGTTTTACTGTTTCAGATCTTTGTCGAATAAGCTTTCAAATTTTGAGAATTGTTATTGGTCTCTCAAACATTACACTTTGAAAAAGATGCCAAGTTATTAAAGTTGTGATCCTTTCTGACGATTTCGTGAGATCAAAAAAATGAATACTTCATTGTGACAGTGTCTTGGCTTTGTGTGAAAGAGAGAGAAAATACAAGAAGATGTTGGTAATTTGTATGAAAAAAGTAAGCGGGATCTTGATATGAAAACACAGAAGAAGAATAAGCAAAATGAGGTCCTACGTACTGTTCGAAATCAAAAAATCCAGAAGAAAAATTAAATCATGAATGAAGATTATGAATGAGTTTTGGCCTTGAATTCGCCACTTGAGATTCGTCGTTTAAGCTCCTTCCACAAGAGATCACGCTCCTTGTTCGCCTTCTTCAACACACTTCCATTTTCGAGGGCACGTCTACTCAGGTACGGTAGCACTTCTTCAACGGGGCCATAGGGTAGGTATTTGTAGACTGAGAAACCCGCTTGACCAAGGGAGAATGAGACCTGGAAAAGAGGATATTAGACTAACTGAACTGGTGTTATATAGTATTAAAAAAGGCTTGATCAGGTTGAATCGGAGCGAATCAGGCCGGATTAGACCAAACCAAACCAGGTCGCATCTGATCAAGCCAAGTCCAACAAAATCAAGCAGTATCGGGCCGAAATAAGCCGTGTCAGCCAAAATAAAGCTGGGTCGGACCGAACCAAGCAGGATAGGACCAAATAAAACCAAATTGGACCAAATCGAGCCTGATTGTATCAAGTCAAACCGTCTTGAACCGAATCGAACAAGATCGGGTTAAATCAAGAGGGGTAGGACCAAACCAAGCCGCTTTAGAACCGAGTTAGGTTGGATATGACCAAATCACGCCGGTTCAAATCGAATCAAGTTGGATTGGACCCTTTGGGTCGTATCAAGCCTGATCTGAGCGGCAGAAGCTGGATTGAACCGAATCAAGCCAAATCTGACCGAATCGAACCGGATCTGATCCAGCCCTATTAGAACATTTTTCAAAGTTTTTCAAAGTGTTCGAATTAGTCAGTTTCAATCCCGGAAAAAAATTTATCCCGGTTTAACCTACTCAGTAAATTTCTGTTTTTATAACCAATGTGATTTTTCCTAAAAAAGAACTAGTATATACAAACCTGATCACACATTCCATACAACTGTGCCATACACATGACACGTTCCGACGGTGCAATGCATCGTTCCTTCATCAAATTGACTGCAAATCTGACGGTATCCTCGTTATGACTGGCCACCATCACCGACACATTCGTCCTTCCACGACGATCCACCTCATCAGCAATACGGGTCAGACAGGATTCGTACATTTCTGTGGTGGCCTTAAAAATGATGAAGGAAGTTTAACATTTCTAGATCGACACTGAGTTTTTAATAAAGTTGGTGAAACCGTCAAAACTTTGCTGTTCAAATACAAAAATAGGTACCTGGAAATCCGGATTAACAGGATCCTCATAACCAATCGCTTGGGCTCTTGCCCTCTCCTGCTCCATGTATGCTCCACGGACAAGTTTGGCTCCGAAGTGCCATCCCTCTCTTCTGGCGACTTGCATATCAGCCTCCATATTTTGAAGGGTCTGTTTCAGATATGCTTGATAGGTGTTGAAGACGTTTCCACGGGTTTTGTTGTATCTGGAAAATATTTGTTTGATGGGAAAATACGGTTTCATGATGGTGATTTTTATTTTGCTTGTAATATCAAATTGTTCGTTGTGATGTCCACTCTCTTTCTCTCTCTCTCTCTCTCTCTCTCTCTCTCCACTCACTTCTTCATCATTTCAATGGTAATCTTCGAAATCGCTGGTTGAAGATAGGTCTGCTCGGCATCCACCATAATTCTGACACCCTTCGAAATCGCATATTCAGCCACATCCAACGTTCTCCTAACCATATTCCGGAATTCATGTTCCTCCTCGTTCGACAGGTTCTGAATAAGTGGCTCCAGTGCTCCTGTCTTGATGTTGAGTACTTGGAAGAGTTGTCCCAACTTCACATGATCATCCAAAATGTGATTCCATCCATGGAGATCCACAATTCCATCAGAGTCGAAGTCGACTTCGTTGAAGAACTTCTTGACGGCATCTGTGTCGGTTTTTACGCCGAGGTCCTGAAACGAAAAAATTCTGATTCATCTAGTTTTAAAGATCTGGACTTTAGATTTGATACAGTTCGCTTTTGTATTCCTTTGTACTTACAATAAGTCTCTTCGTAAACTCCTGAGCCGTCAACCTGCCCTCCTGAAGAGTCATTCCACCGGTCAGTGCCTTGAAGAAGTTCTGGGTCTGAACAATAGCCTCGGAAAGCTTCAGAAGGAGTTGTGGACGTCCCAATGCAGTCACTTTCACCGCCACAAATCCTTCATTTCCCGTTGCCGATGCCACCGCATTGATAGAGTCCTTGAAGATGTCACGATTCTTATCACACTGTTCTTCTCCTTCGTAGAAGTAGGTTCTGGAATGGGATGGTTTTGGAATGGGGTGGGTTTGGAGGTGTCCTAGTTCTAATAGAGATCGATACGGTGGGGTTGATTTGATTTCTTCCACTACGTGACTGTATGGATTCAATTGTTAAGTGGGGTGTAACCTGGGTCAGAAATTTTTTCTTTGAAAATCCTGGGGGCAAGATGGACCCCCCAGCAGATCTAGCAGAAGTTTTGATCCAGGGTAGCCCCCCAAGCATGCAAGAATGACATCTCAAGAGATGCCATGAAGGTTAGAGCAACTCAAAATTCAAAACGAAAAAAGAAATGCGCAATCCATACAAGTCACTTACAAACCTTGCACTAGCCACACCCTGCCGCCGATCTCCAAACTCTTGATGTACAGTGTACCGTTCCCGGGTCGTTTCAAGCGTTTTCGCGTCCACCACGGGTGTCATCGCCTGGAAGATGAGGTGTTTTTTATGATGAACAATCGCAAAAAATCTCTATTTTCTGATCTCGAAAGCCTGCTCAGTGGTGTCTGTCGTTATAGGGGAGCCCTTTAGTATCTTTCTTCAGAATCTTAGTTATGAGCTTCTCGGTGAGTCCTACACGTATGTAAACATTAAAAATTTTCATCAGATGAACCTGCCCTTCATGACCACGATCGGGTTTCGACACTATTGCAGGGCCTTGCAGATCATGTTCCCCTAATGTTAATGCAATGTTTCCAAACGTGAACAATTTACTGAGATCTACATTATGATATGTTTCAGAGCCCACAGTTTTGATTCTGAAGAGAATTATCGTTAAGTCGCTTATGTTTTCCGAACTATAGAAAAGTTTACGGTTTCAATAAAGTCATATAACTGAAACGGCATTTAACTTTCAATTTCGCAAATTTACACTTTCAAACTCACAGCCGGCTTAACCGTCGCCTCAGATGTCCCTTTCACTGTCTTATCCGTCGCTTCCTGACTCGAAACATCCGCTTCAACCGAGTAATCCAAAATCGATTTGACACCGTAGTTCCTCAACTTTCCAACCATTGGACGCACTTCTTCCCCTGTCTCTCCAGCGACGAAATGTCCATATAATGTGTTTTTCAGCGTCTTCTTGAACAGATTCTTCCCGAGAACTCGACGCATTGTGGCAAGGATCATCTGATTCTGGTTGACGAGGGTTTGAACACCGCATAGTCAAAGGACAACGAGAGCACGGACGAGTTCGGTGTTGGATTTGCTCTGGGAAAATGATTCCGGTTTTATGGAGTTTTTAGAAGGTGGGAACAATTTTACAGAATAATGTAAGTGAAAACGTTGATACCTTAAATGCCTTTTTTGTGTTCTCAAAAGACAAATCAAGCTGATTGTAGCACTCATCTAGTTCCTTTTTGTGCTCTGCAGAGGTACACTCGTATTTTTTGACATTACTGGAATAGCATCTGGAGGCAGAAGTTGTGAGCACACCTGGAATTCTTTGATTTTTTTTTAGTTTATCACCAAAGGATGCACTAATTAGTTTCTACTGTTTTGAGCGAATTTCTGAGCCTGTCGAAACATTTTTTTTCTACAATTTCCACTGTTTCATATATGTTTTATTACACGTTATTTTAAATGACCACAATTTTTCGAACTCACGTTTAGATTTACCTGACAAAAACCGTCGGTGCAATGGAATGACAAAAGCGTGAGAAATTTGAATGTATTAGTGGGCTCCGGGGTCGACGTTGAGTATCAATAACGGTTTCGAAGTAGTTCAACCGTTTCAAAACTAAAAATGCCTCTATTCTGTGAGTTCTTGTTCTGTGAACGATTACGGGTCATGATGATTAGTTTTGAAGTGAAAATTAGGAAACAGAGATGATTTCAATTCCCAAATAAGATCGATTTACTGTTTCTAACAAATGTCATATCCATGGGAAAAATAGTTGTTCAATTACCCTTCTAAACAAGTTGGATTATAGTTTTGAAAAGTTTGATATCATAATAATAATAATAGCTTTGGCACGTCCCTGAAAATGGTAACTCCAGTAGAAACCCTGTTATTGATCTTGCTTCAATTTTTAAGATATCAGAAGTCATGAATTGCGAAAATATAATTCCAAAAAAAAACAACAAATGTAAGTTACCTATGAAAATTGCCTGCTGAGTGTTTGAAACCTTAGACACCTAGAAATACAAGATGTTTGAAACCGAAAAAGTTCCAGATCTTCCGAAACTCTTAGCTGTTATTTTTCAAAAAGTTTTCAGGTAGAGTAGTTTGGTTTTAATTTTGTTTTTAGCATTGGACACATTTTCATTTTGAATCCAATCCAAAATGAAAAACTTGAAAACATTTATCAAATTATTATCAGATTTTCTTTTTGATATCTTATTAATATATTTGACGTCAGACAAATCAATATTTTCTTGGTTCCAAAAACTAAAATGGATATTTTGAAACAATTTTTTTTTAAGTTTTGATTGATTCGAATTAACTGAATAACTGGTCAAATAATGTTTCAAAACTATAATATTGTTTCTGAATTTCCAGATGGTGATAATTACAATTTTTTCAATCTTTGCGCGAAACGAAATTTGTCAAATGTGCAAAATTAAATCAGTTTTTTGAAACTGTTTAGTTTTTTTTTCAAATTGTGTTTTTACGGAAATGATCAATTGGAAATGTAATTAGAGATCGGAAGTTCGAAACGAAAAAGGAAAATTAATATTGAATAGAGATTAGCGCGGTTAGAATGACCAAAACGGCTTGTACTACAAATGGTTAAAATCAAAGAGGCCGAGAGTTGCTTGAAATAAAAGTTGCTTGAAACGGAGAAACGGAGATGAACATTTTGAAACATGACATAATTTTCTGAATTTGGATTGATCTAAAGGAGAAAACCAGGCCAAAACAAGATGTTAACAACCCAGCCTTAAATCAGAAAGTGTGAAAAGCTGCTTGGATTCCATTCACATCTGTGTCTTGGCATGATTTCTTTTCGTACGATTTCTATCCCGGGGAAAAAAAGAAGGAGTCTACGAAAACTTCATTCATATTTTCTTGGTTTCAGAAAAGTTAAAAAGTGTGGTGATTGCGAACTGAAATGTTTATCATCGTATTTTTGGAATATGGAATTCCTAGTGTAAATTAAACTTTCAATACCAACCAAAATAACATATTGAAACCAAAAACTTTTCAAAGCTTTAGTTTAAAACAGGTTTTGAGAACTAACATAGGGGTTTTGAAACAAGAAAATTTTTTCGCGCGAAATCAATCCAAAAGAACAGGATAATTTTTGAAAGACTGCTTAACAATCGGAATAATTTTTTTAATTTTTCAGTTTTTTGTAAAAGGCAACATTATAACGGAAGTCTGTTTCTGGTGGAAGCGGTTAACAGAATATTAGAGATAACAATAATGAACTCCTAGGAATTGAAGTTGTTCAAAACTGAAAAAGTTACAGATCTTCCAGAATTCA
This sequence comes from Caenorhabditis brenneri, assembly GCA_000143925.2. Taxonomy (NCBI): domain Eukaryota; kingdom Metazoa; phylum Nematoda; class Chromadorea; order Rhabditida; family Rhabditidae; genus Caenorhabditis; species Caenorhabditis brenneri. The sequence goes on from GL380141.1 coordinate 52,285, forward strand.
TATTTGATTTTTTAATAGAAATTACAAATTAACATTGTTTGGTTTCGAAAACTAACATAAACATTTTGAAACAAAAATCATTTTTGAGTTTTTATTGATTCAAGTTAAAGGAGGCCTGTCACTAAAAAAAAGTAGGTGAGATTTTTACACCATCGGATAGAGCTCGGCGAGTTACATCGAAAAGTCTCTTATCATTTTTTACGAAAATCACTTTCAGGTCACGTTATGGGGCCTAGAATGGGGAGCCTTCGCTTGAGATTCACTGTTATTTCACACGTGAAATGAAACCTTCGCTTTTCAAATTGAACCTTCGCTTGAGGAGTACTCTTCAGAAACTAGCTCCTAACTTCTGAAGGATGCGTTTTCATGAAAAATGATCAACTACAAAGTTGTTCCTCATTCAATTTGTAACAACTCTCTAGTACTTCATTTTTTGATGTCATGGCTAGTTTTTGAGATAAGGCCCACAGAAGATAAGGTATTCAGAAGATGGTTCTTTCATCGAAA
>GL380142.1:0-51337 GCA_000143925.2 Caenorhabditis brenneri
CCCATCCCCTTTCCTCTACTATTCGTTCATTAACACTGTGCTCCCGTCTGGAGAAATTCCGCGCAAACCTCCCTTTCTATCTTCCTCTCTCTCTCATTCTTTTTTCTCTTTTCTCTCCGGGGTCCCGCTATCGATTTCGGAAGATGGGAGAGAGCTTCTAGCACCAAAACGTCTTTTTTCGTGTCATCATCATCATCATCTTCAGAAGACACACACGAACGTCTTCTGATTGATGGATGTAGGAGGAGGTGCCCTCTTTCTCTTTTCTCTTCAAAAAGGTGCTTTTCTTCTTTTGCATGCAAGATTTGATGAACGACTAACCGGACGTTGACCGGAGATTGAACCAAGAAAATGGCCTGGAAAAAAGATGGGAGATAGAGGAGAAGAAGAAGGAGACGTGATGAATTAGTGTATAGAAAAAAGAGTTTCTTTTCAAAAATATTTCTATTTTTGACCCAGATTTCAAGTTTGAGGGGGTGAGCAGATAATTCTGGCTTCAGCTGCTTAATGACGAATTTTCAGAATTTTGCATATTTAGTATAAATATTGAATTAGGAGATGGCTCTAGTGAACAAAAAAGGATTCTTCATTTCTGATATATGAAGGATACAGCAGTGCTCAAAAAACCAAATCATTTTATTTTTCGAAGAACACTGCTCGAAAATCATTATTGCAGTTCAAAATCCCCGGAGAACAACAATTTCAAAAGTTGATTTCGCACCATTATCCCCCAATAATCACCCAATTCAAAAACATTTTCGTTCGATCTCCTCAACCTTTTCTCTATTTCTTCCAGATCCATAATCCCCAATGATTTTTGACCAACACCTCCAATAAACCTCCCTCGCCTTCTCCATCCTCTTCGTATTCATTTGCTTAAAAGTGTGATAAGACGACATTATGATCGGCTTTTCAACTCTTTTTTATCTTTTTTTTTCTATCCATTTCATTTCCATTTATCTCTATCTTTCTATCCATTTTCTATTAATACAAAGTGCGGGTTTTGTTTGTCTAATCCTTTGAAGATTTAAAAAGAAAGTAGGCTACTGGCTCTCACTAACTGCCCACGTTTATCTTTTCAATATCTTTTTTCCCTCTTTTCTTTAGATACATTTTAGGGAAATTGTACTAATCCTTCGTACGTATGTCATATTCAGTTGTGACTCATTCGTATTTCGTGAGAAGTAATTGATTGAAAAGTCGCTGTGGATGACAGTAGAAGAGGGTCTTCTGACGTTAAGAAGAAGAAGAGATAATAACCTATTCTTTGTGAATATTAAATTGGGGAAATGATGAAAAAAGAGCGGAGAATCCTCGTGGATAGAAGACAAAAAGATCATTCATTCCCTATTCGTATATGAAATCATCATCATGATTCCTACTAAAAATACTCGAAAATTCGAAAATGGTGGGTTTTGGTTTGTGAGAAGACCTCAATAGAACAGCATTAAAGGTGTGCCGTTCTATAAGAGGTTTGTTAGTATCAAGTAGAAACAAAAGTCATGGAAGTTCCAGAATTTTAGTCATACTTGTTTTCTAAAAAAATATCAAAAGCACTATAAAAACCGAGTTTGTTCGGATCATCAAAACTTGTCTGTTAGTAGGGTTATCAAGCAGTTATCAACTGATAAACTCGTTGTCTTTCTAGTAGAGGTCCCAATAGATGTTCGAAGAAAAACGAAATGGTTCCGTTGGTCATTTTTATCTGCGTCATAGCATACAAACTTCACATCATCATCATCATAATGAAGTACTACTCTTATTCTCTCTCTCTATCTCTATTGTTTTGTTTTTCTCCTGATTATCGTACCACTTGAGTATTGTCTGAAGGACACTAAAGGACCAAAAGAACAAGTAGAAAAGAGAAATCTGCACTTGAACCCTTTTCCCGTATGAGATAGAAAAAGATACGCAGAGATAGAGAGTACAAATTGCGACATCTCTGCGTCTCTATCATTTCTCTTATCAATCATTGAATTGAGGTCTAAACCATCATTTATCACTTGTCCAGTGCTCTTTCTCTCTCTCTTTTATCTCTCTTCTTCTTCTCTTCTTCCTTCTTCTTCCCCACTTTCGCTCCGAATTTCATTCATTCATATATTATAATATCACTCTCGACACTCTCTTCTTCTACCTTCCATTCCACTTGCTCCATCTTCCCTTGCTCCCCGTCTTCTAACCGTCTGAGTCTCTCTTCATCTCGTACTCTCTCATTTCTTCTGTGACGCCTCCTGAACTGGCTGGTGCCTCTCCAGGCTTTTACTCTGAACCTCGCCGCTATTTTCATCGCATTTTTATCCCCTCTTCTTCTTCCTTCTTTTTGCCTTCAGAAAGAGAGAGAGAGAAGATGAGAAAGAAAGCAAGTAGCGAGAGCAACGGCGTGCGTATGTGTGAGCCCATACACACCATGCACACAGAGAGAAGAAAGCCTTCTTCTTCCACTACCATCTTCTTCTTCTTCTTTCCGAAGCCTTTCGACACAATTCATCCTGAAGAAGAGAAGAAGAAGAAGGCGTCGTCGTGCTTCTTCTTCTTCTTTTTTTTTTTGGAGGCGTCCAAAAAAATGGTGTAGCAAAAAAGAAGAAGACGTCAGGGGAGAAGAAGAAGATGCACCACACACAGACCTAATCAATCAACCCCTTTGGTACGAAAGATGCTCTCGAAGGAGCACAGAGCATGAGCACTTTTTCGACTTTTGACTTTCTTTTCCCCTTTTCTTTTTTTCCCTTGTTTACTACAATCCCTACCTGAGATTTCCACGTGCCTTGAGCAATTAGAACACGGTGATTTATGATTTATCTCTGATCTTTTTGACCTGAATCTCTTGAATAAAAAATAAATTATAATGAAGAAGCTCCGCCTTCTATTCTAAAATATTTTGTGCATCTACGTTTTGTCGACGGCGCGCGGCGCTCCTTTTTGTCGCCTTCTCGGTTTGTGCCTCCTTCTCTTCCATCCTCCTCCTCCTCTTCCTCTTCTTTTTTCCTCTTTCTTCATCTCCTTCTACACGTCTTCCTCATCCTTCTTCGCATGTAAATGAACTCATGCATACGATATCACTAAGGGGGACGAAAAAGCGAACTGACGAAGTGAATTTTCCTCTCCGCTCGCCCCGTCTCTAAGCCATTTTCCTTCCGTCGGAAACACTCTTCTTCTCTCGAAAATCCCCTTTAATCTAATTCTTGTTTCTTTTTTTCAGTTGGAGCCAAAAACCACATACCGCGTTCAGAAATTTCGAAGCGCAAGTGGGCATCCGAGGAATGTTATATAGGTGAGTCATGAGTTTTTTTTATTTGATTTTTTGAAATTGAAAATGTGGATATTATGGTGGAGGGAGTGGTGAAGAGGCGTCAAATTCAGGGGAAATGTCGCAGAAAAACAAAAAAGATAAATGCTATTTTCGCACTGAGGAATGGAGCCCGGTTGTCAAAACATAGAAGTCGTTATCTCCAAGACTACGGTGCATTTTTTTTGCTTATAATGCCAAATTATTCAGAAAAAAACCCAAAAACCATTCACTTTGAACAACTTTCAACAGAAAATCATGAATTATAAGGAATTCATTTCATAAAGTCGTCAGGAATGAAACTTCAACTTTCCTGCGTTTTCAGGATGTTTCATCCGTTTTTCTGATTGCGAATCAATGAGTTTTTAAAAATTCGAAATACGAAGCATAAAACCAAACTTTTCAATTTTCTGACAATTCAACACTTGATTCCCGCTCTCCACCGATCGCTGACTGTAGCTTGAATAATGCGGAAAAGTATTCTTTTGTTGTTATTTCTCACAAAGAATTTTCGAAAAGCCTTTTCAATATTTTTTATACAAAACCATCTGAAGCGAAGCAAGAAAAACGAATCATTCGATATTTGAAACATGCATCCCAACTATCAACTATTCTCCATCTCGTCATGTTCAGGTGAGAAGCGGCAAAGGGCGAACCAAATCATCCAATCGAACCTTCTCACCCACTTGCAAGAAGGCACTTCTCATCAACATCATCATCACCATTTACGTGCTCCCCTACCACCTCTTCCACCACCAACACCATCATCAGCTGATCAACAGCTCTTTCAACAACAATTAGCGATGATGAACGCGTGCACTAAATTCAGTGATAATTATGATGTAAAAGAGGAGCTTGGAAAGTGAGTTTTCTTTTTTGTTTTTTGCATTTTTTTAATTTTACTATACAAGCCTCTTTTGTTAGTAGTCGTTCTCCTTCTCGTTTTTCGATTCCATCTGTTTTTGACTCTCACTCTTGTTTTGGCTCTTTTTCAGCTATCGAGAAAGAAAGAGGAGGAGTGCCTGACTCCTTTATCTCCCAATTAATCTCTCTTTTACTCTCTAACTTCTCTCCGTCTCTCTGTCTCCCATGATGTTTCGTCTCCCGACGTTATATGTGATTAGAAAAGCAGGCGGCACGGGACTGAGAAGAGAAGAGGGGAAAGCAGCTGGTATCCAATGGAGACAACTAGTACTACATCCATCTTTATACACACCTTTTTAATAATATTTACAATTTGAGAAAAAGGATTAGACAGAATTTATACGGGGGTGCAAAGAATTAGGAAGGCATTCTGAAGATATCAAAGTTCGATTTGAGTGCAAAAAATCAAATTTCATAACTTAGGAAGGTTCCTTGAATTCGAAAAACTTAAAATTGAATCTCAAAAAATTAAAAATAATTTCAGAGGAGCCTTCTCCGTGGTCAGACGTTGTGTTCACAAAACAACTGGACTTGAGTTCGCCGCAAAAATAATCAACACAAAAAAATTATCAGCCCGAGATTTTCAAAAATTAGAGAGAGAAGCCAGAATATGCAGAAAACTACAACATCCAAATATAGTTAGATTACATGACAGTATACAGGAAGAGTCATTTCATTACCTTGTTTTTGATTTGTGAGTTTCATGAGGATATCTGGAACGAAGAACATGAAATGAATTTCAGAGTTACCGGTGGAGAATTGTTCGAAGATATCGTCGCCAGAGAATTCTATTCAGAAGCCGATGCCAGGTATTGTAGATTTATAAATGAAATAGAAACTGAGAATACAAACTTCATAAATAAAAAAAAAGAATTCAAAAATTGTAGTTGCTGCATAATGCAAATATTAGACGGTGTAAACTATTGTCACCAACGTGGAATTGTCCATAGAGACATGAAGGTCTGATGAGATGTATTCTGAAGTGTAGAATTTGAATTCTAATTCTGGTTTTCTTTGGAATCTAACAATGTCCTCTTTGATTGCTGTTATTTTCAGTCATTGCATACAACAAATTCTCGAATCGATTGCTTATTGCCACACTAACGGTATTGTTCACAGAGATTTGAAGGTTTGTTTTTTCTCAAAAATAACTAGATTGTAGTGCTGTTCTTTTTGTACTTCTAGCATTCGAGAAATCAGAATTCCATCTACAATATCGAATGAATTTCAGCCAGAAAACCTGCTTCTTGCCTCCAAAGCCAAGGGAGCCGCTGTGAAACTTGCCGACTTTGGATTAGCCATCGAGGTCAACGACAGTGAGGCATGGCATGGATTCGCTGGAACTCCAGGATACCTTTCACCAGAAGTCCTCAAGAAGGATCCATACTCCAAGCCAGTTGACATCTGGGCTTGCGGTAAGAATTGTAGAAGTAGACTGGATCAAAGTAAAGTAATGTTTAGGAGTCATCTTGTACATCCTTCTCGTCGGATACCCACCATTCTGGGATGAGGATCAACACCGTCTGTACGCTCAGATCAAGGCTGGAGCCTATGACGTAAGTTATCAAGTCTTATTGGAACAGAAGAGAATGGAACGGTTTTATACTCAAAATGAAAAGTAAAATCATTTCCTTCAGTGTTAAAATCATCAAAAATCCGAGATTCAAAAAATTCCAGAAGGTTCCTGGAATTTCCTACCGCAGTCCTAATACCAGAATCTATTCTCTTCTCAACTCATCTCATATTTTTCAGTATCCAAGCCCCGAATGGGACACAGTCACTCCAGAGGCCAAGAGCCTCATCGACAGCATGTTGACTGTTAACCCAAAGAAGCGTATCACCGCTGATCAGGCTCTCAAGGTCCCATGGATCTGCGTAAGTTCTTCTTCTCTCTTCTCCTGAAATCTCTTCTATTTCAGAACAGAGAACGTGTTGCATCGGCTATCCACAGACAGGATACTGTTGACTGCTTGAAGAAATTCAATGCTCGTCGAAAGTTGAAGGTACGTTTGCTTTGCAGACACCGCTTTCTCAAAAATATCATTCTCCAATTCAATTTTCAAGTTCAAATTCATCATTTTTCTCTTTTTCTCTCCGCTCTTTTTATCAGTTTTAGCTCAGAAATCAATACATTTCTCTATTTCTCTCATTCATTCCTCAACTTTTTTTTTCATTTTTCTTATCAAAATTTAATTAGTAGATGCGCGAACGAGAAAAATTTGGTTATTTATATAATTTCTAATCAATATTAGTAGATGTTTATTTATTTTGGAATCCCTTGATATTATTCCTTTTCGGCTTAATCAACAGTTTTTATTTATTTTTTTGGAAAGTTTTGCATGCTGAACGAGACAGTTTAACCAAAAACAATTAATTCTGAATCCAACGTTTAACATAGAAATTTAGAAACAGAAAAAATGGGATTTGGAGCATTCGAAATTGTTGAAAACACTCGTGTTTCTCTCCAAATTTTACATTTTCAGCACTTTCGAATCATCCAATTCCTAATCGTTTTTGTATATATTTTGACTAAATCTGACGTGTCGTGAATTTTCGAAAACAAATATAACTCGATATTTTTTTGAAAGCGCTTTTTCAGTATAAAAACTTTGTTCTCTCTTGATATCTTTGTCATAGAAAACCATCTAGAAATATCATAATAATCATTGATAAATGTGTGAATACGTCAAGAAAAAAGAAGCGCTGCCAACGCATGAAATGCCTGTTTCTTTGTGTCGTTCGTTCGTTTTTTTGTGTCATGTGCTGCTCCTTCTCTTCTCTTCTTCTCTCTATTTTCAGCCCTTTTTGGCTTCTTCTACCCTCCCCAACAATTCTTCTACCGTATTGCACTTCTATGTGTCGTGTGGGCTCTCTCTCTCTCTTTCTATTGTTTGTTTTTTTTTCCTCTCTCTATCCTTTTCTTCTTTGCGTGTGATGATAAGTTTTCAAAAGTTTTTTTCATTTTTCGTAGAGAAATTGATTTATTTTCATAGAAAATTTATTAGTTTAGAATCGAAAAAAAGTAGAATTAGGAAGTTACTTTTGATAATCTTTCAGAATTTCTCAAATTTTTCTTTGAGATTAAAATCCAAACCTTGAGGCAGTTGGGATCTCACAAATGCGTCTGAAATTGATTTGTTTATCCAATAATTGAATAAACAATTGTATGTTTATATTTGAAATCCATTGGATTTCATTCTCAACTTCATATCCACAATTCTAGCTCAAACCACAAATTTTAACATCTCGGATTTCCGATTCTTCAGAGATTATTCCCAATTTTTTGCGCTAAAAACCGCATTTTTCGGAAATCATAGGATCCACAGTACTTTTATTGACGTGAAATCCCAACTCACACACCTATTTTTCAAAAAGTTCTGTAAGGTTAACTAGAGTAACTTCACTTTTTTCTAAGGGAATGTTTTTTATCCTTTAAAAAATCGAAAAAAAACCTCATTCCTCGAAACCTCTGAAAATTCTCAATCTCTCATTCTCTTTCTCTACTCGTTTTTTGCAATAATAGGCGGCAATATCGGCTGTCAAAATGGTAACTCGAATGTCGGGAGTTCTGAGAACATCCGATTCAACTGGATCAGTTGCCTCAAACGGATCGACGACGCATGACGCGTCACAGACACTTGGAACATCATCACAACCAACAAGTCCCGCCGCTGAGGTATACCCAAATATATCCCCTTTATTATCCCCTTGAACATCCCATGAATCCTATTGAAATACCCACGAATTCCCTTTTTAAACAAGAGCAGTTCAACCCCTTACACCCTATTGTTTGAAGTGTTTGATACACCCAAAATCAACTAAATTCACCTTTATTTTCTCACGGGATAACATGGTTAAAAATGAGAAAGATCTGGAAGAACGGAAGATTGTTTGAGGGACTGGGGGGACTTGTCAAAAAGGAATATATTGATTTCCAAAGTCAACCAAAATTCATAAATCACTCATTTCTTGACAAGCATCTCCCTCGAACCCTTTCATTAATTTCCTCTCTTTCTGCCTTTCTTGCTCACTTTTCTAACTTCCGAATTCAAAAAATACTAACATTTTCATTCCAACCTAACCCACTCTCTCTTATTCTTACACACTCTATTCCTTAACCAATAGATTCCATTTTAACACTTTTAATTTAATTTTTCTTTTTTGCGGTTCCATAGAAGTTGAGTGTGTTTGTGTTCTTCACCATCACTTGTTTCGTTTCAAACAAAAAATATTCGAAGAGAAAAAGAAATGGAAACCCCCCGAATTTGAATTTTACCGATCTTTTTTCATTTTCTTTTGCCGCTATTTCAAACTTTTTCCCTTTTTGTTTTCTTTTGGAGAATGGTCTTTTTATTACAATTTCCCCCCTTGTTAGCTTTTGCGTTTTCTGATTATTTTGAAAATTAGTTTCTAGAAAATTAGAGAACATGTAGAACAAAAAGGATGTGGAAAATGTGGAGTACGGTATCAGATATCCACAGGTCCTTGCCAAGAAAGAAGCCGTTTGCTTTTGTAACAAAGCCTTCAAGACAAACCAGCATAAGTCGAAAAACCAACTCGGAGATAAACAAATTATGTGTCAATTGGTACACGTTTCATATGCGGGGGTCCGATCTGAGCATAAGCTTCGCGAATCCGAACAACGAATTTTTAGTGGTACAATAGAAACATGTCCTATTCTTAGAACGAAACAACGCAAAAATAGACCACAATCATCAAAACTATTCACATAAAATCCCTAGGTGCAAACAATGAGAAATAACTATTGGAATGTGCAATGATGCTACCGTACTCCTTCAACCACAAACGCATGTCCCTTTAGAGCAAGAGACCGTTCTCTTTCCTTCTTTTTTCCATTTTCCATTTCCCTTTTTTATTTTTCTCTTCTCCTCTTCTATTTTTTTGCCCTTCTAGTCCTTCACAAATATTGTTTTACAAACCAATGTCATGTACCCTCTTCTGTCCTTTTTTGTCCTTTTTTTTTGATTCGCATGCAGTTTTTCACCGAAAGTTCCCTTCCCAAACACATTCGAAAGTCTCTCCGTAGTGTGTGCCGTGTTTCTCTTTTATTATTGTCCGTGATTCTTCTGTGGCGCTTGCGATATATACATATTTATATATATTCCATGTTACATATATCCAGATGACCGACTCAAAATGGAAAGTTTATTTTTATTTTCATTAGTAATTATTTCGAGAAAAAAAGAATGAAATTTCACTGAAAAAAGGTTTTAGAAATCTCTCTATTATTATTATTTGATATTCCTCTTCTCATCTATCAATTTGTTCAATTCTTTCCCTTTTTCCATTTTATTTTTGTTCATTTCATTTTATTATTTTCCTATCTTTTATTTTTTTTTGAATTCAATCCTATCCCTAAGTTTTATCAGTATATTTCTCTTTATCATTTATGTTCAAAATCACAAAAAATCTAATCCAAATGAGAAAAGTTCGGTAAAAATCATCCGGCAAATGTCTCCGTGTTTTCAGTGTTTCTCTAATTAGTTTTTTCTAATTTTTCCTAATTTTTCGTAACAAATAATAATTTCTAATCTCAAAACCTAACCGCGCCTTTTTATCCTCATCAATATCTTTTTATTTTCAATTTTTTCGCTAATTTTTTAATTTTAATTTTATGTCAAAAATAACGTTAACCACCCGCTGAACCGCCCACCACATATCACTTTAAAACCAAAGAACAACCATTTTATTTTTTGCTTTTCAACAATTTTTAATTTCATTTTCATTTTCCATTTATGGGAGGCACCATTCACACCAAAAAGGGATAACCATTCTTTAATTTCTGAAATTTAGAAATCAAAATCTCATTTTTTCATTTTCAGGGTGCCATCCTCACCACCATGATCGCCACTCGGAACCTATCAAGTAAGTGTTTTAGGTGGATTCATGAGCTCTCCGACAGAGAGCACCATTCATTTTTATTTGTGATTTCATTTTCATTTCTTTGAGTTGATTCATGTTTTAGACAGTGTGATTTTTTATTTCCGTATATTTTCTGTCTATTCGTGTTTTTTCGTGAAATTTCTGATAATGTCAAGACAGGGTAAGTTCTGAGTGGGTACTGTAAGTACTGTAACTTTTGGTCAGGTATACTTCATGGGGAACATGTGGGTACTGAAAAAGAAAGATCGGACCTAAAGTCATTCTGGGCTGGGTGTTAAAAAAACAGGAAAAACGGGAAATACAGTGATAAAAAAATGTTGTTTTTCATACTTTGGGCTTATTTTCATCATACAGTTCTATGTAGAATTTATGCCCAACGATAGAGGAACATCTGCCCTAAAAATTAATTTTTTTTTCTTCCGATTCCCCCAAAAAGTCTCCAGAATTTGAAAGCCGTCGCCGTTACCGGAATCTTCCGAATTTTTGATGAGCTCCGACCAATTCCTTCAAATCTAGACCCTCATCAAAACAAGCTCCAATGTTCATCCTCCTCTTCCATCCATTCCGAAATCTTCTGAGGATTACTGTAGGATCAGTCTGCTCACAATCTGTGACGTATTAAAAAAAGCGGAACATTTTTCCATCTATTTTAAGATTACTAGTAAATAGAGGAAGAAAGAAACCACTCATCGATCATCATTTATTTACGTGTGAATGGAACGATCTTCTCAGAGATTGTAGTTGTTATCGGGTTAATATGGGGGATAACTGCTCTCCATTATTTTCATTCTTCCAACGAATCGAAATTTACACATTATTTAGTGCTTCTTCATCCTCTTCTCTTCTTCTCACCTGGTTTCGTTGCAATCTTTCTTTTTTTCTTCCATTTGTCATAACAAGATTAGAAGAAGAAGAAGAAAGTGTAGAATCTATATGAAAAGAGTGTCAGAGTGAGTAGTACATAGCTCTTCTTTTCAATATATCTAATCCTTTCGAACCAATTGGCTTCCTCTTCTTCTTTTCCTTCTTCTTCTTCTTTTTTGCGACCGACCGATTTTTTTCATTCCACTCATCTACTGGTGGCACCCCTGCCCATCCGCCTCTCGAGATTTGTCCCCACAGGAAGGAAGAACTGAGGCCAAAAATCCATTACACAAAAATCATTTTTCGGAGGGGCTGAGCAACTCACAGGGAGGGGCTCTCTATCATCAAGATCTCCTCCGTCGTCATTGCAGATCAACACACGAATTTATTGATTGGTCACTCTTCGCTCATTCAAGCCATCATCATCATCATCCTCTCTCTATCCACGAAAGAATAGTTGTATCTTTATATCTCTATTCTCTCTTTCTCTCTCTCTCTCTTCCCCATTTTCCCATTTACCATTTTATGGACGAGATACTATTTGCACACCTTTTCCATTCCTCCTCTTCTTATTCCTTTTTGAATTCTGCATTCTTTTCCCTTCTTTCTTCCTTTGAATCATCTTCTTTTTGATTTGCCATCAAATTAAAGATGAGCAATCACTATGAATCCCCTCCCTCAACCACAACTTCAACTCATTCAAGTACAACTAAAAAGATTGCGAATGCGATCGCCGAGTTGGTCAGTCGTCGAGCATCTCCCTCAATTCGAAGGAAGACGGAGGCTGATGTGATAAGTGCAGCACGTGGACGAAAAGTCTCTGCGCCTGGAAATTTGCAGCATGCACTTGTTCCAGTTATTGATGTAGTTGTGGCGACTGGTGCACTTGCCAGCTCATCAGTTGAGAATATCTCAGCGTCTTCTTCAAGAGAACCAGGTAGGAGAAGGAGGGTTTAATCCGATTTGGGATTATTTATGACATTTTTGGAATTGAAATATTTCAATCAAAAATATTTGTACTAACCAGCTTACTACAAATAAAATGAGAGTATTTGGTAATCTTGATCTGGATTTCGAATGTATTTTGATATTTGGAGTTATGCTTTTGAAATTATCAAAGAAAAAGCTTCCGGGAATAACTAGTTCCTGTAAGTTTTCGAAAAATAGTGTCCACAAAAAAGTAATGACTCTAAAACATAAAGTCAGCCGTTTTCTGAACGTTAGCAACCATAAATCCCCATAGCAACAGTGCTCTTATATTAGAGTTTTTCTTGATAAACTTTGTTTTTCTTGATAAACACACTCCAAATAGTTTTATTCGGCGGTTATTGGAAGTTTCATACTTTAACTCAAATTTCGAGATTCGAAAATATTAGAAAGTCCTATGGAAGAAATATTAACCCGGCAAATTTTTTAAGCTAATTAATTTTTAAAGTACTTCCTGAATTTCAAACTTTGATACTGTTGACAGACGTTCCCCGTCACCCCAAAAGTATCTCAAAACTCGACATCACCTCCAAAAAAGCAAGTGACTAACTCACTTTTCTTGCTGATTACCGCTTTTGATCTATTAATTTTTTGATTGTGTTATAAAACACATAATCAAATTCTCTCTTCTGCTGTCATTCATTTTCAAAAACACCGTGTAGGTCTCATTCCCTCTCCTCCATCTTATCGTCTTTGTTTGGACAAAAAAGCACAATACCATGACGAAGGGGACGTCGGAAACGGCTGATTCGTCATCAAGAGAGAAAGGTCATGAAAAGTTTAGAGAGAAAAGGAAGAAAGACATCTTTCAAAAATGCATAGAAACGTCTGTTATGTATTCATAGGGGAAATCGTATAGCACGGACATGGCTAGAAAAGAGAAAAACGGAAGAAGGCAATAAAAAGAGAATATAATTAGATTCAACGGTATCCAAGGAGATCAAAGCAGTCTCTCCTCACCTTGAAATGCACACAGCTCATTATTATGCTTTGAGAGGTCTCTAAAGAGATTTGCTTTCTCTCTCTCTCCCTTCTCTCTCTCTATTACAAGCCACACCTTTTTTCTCAAACAGTGGTTGTGAGTCTGTCTATGTCTACATGATACTTCTTGGGGTCTGGAGGACTAAACTGCGTCTTTTCTTCACTTCTTCTTCTCTTCTTGTCTCCAGTTAAGGCGATGAACGACCAAGGCAACCGCTACGCTTAGCCGCGACGCATTGCGCGCCTTCTCTTTCTATTCCGTTTAGGCCTGTTGTGTCCACACTCTCTCCCTTATCTCTTATCAGTTTAAGGAGGGAGAGACAGAGAGGAAAAAGGAAAAAGAAGGAGGTGGGGAGTGGTGTGGTGAAGTCAATGTTTTTTGCCTGAACACCTTTCGCCGTTTCTTCTCAGAAGACGTCCATTCCTTTCCTTCATCTTCTACTTCGTTTTCTTCCCTCAAATTCCCATGGATGGCCTACTTGCTCGCCTTAAATTAGGGAGTAAAAAGAAAAAGAAAACATCAGTAAGAAGAACTCGTCCAGAGAGTGCTCGTCAACAACGGGATTCTCTTTATTCTGATCTCACTGCCTCCTCATCTACCGTATCCGCCGCCTCAGCTCCAGATACTACGGTAGTTTTGAAAAAGGATCAGGCGGTGGGTCAAATAGTAGAGGAAAAGAAAAAAGAGGTGGAGGAGGTGAAGAAGGATGAAAAAATAATAGAACCGGAGCAAAAGAAAGTGGAAGAGAAGAAGAAACTCGAGACTGTTGTTATACAAAGTAAGTATCAGATTTATCTGTTCGAGATTAAGAAATGAGGGATTTTTACTAAAGTTTAGGTTATGGAATATTTTGAAAGCTCTTATTTTGGGAAAAAGACTTGATGTCTTCAAAATACAGTACTTTCAGAATAAAAACTGTGAATTGAGATGATGTCCAGCCAATGACTAATGAGTTGAGCCAACAGTCTAGCAGCTATAAATGCGAGCTACTGAAAATTTATGAAACTTTTCGGATAGATCTCGAAACTGTACGGGAATCTCTACTCCGCCCCAAAATCCAATAAAAAGCAAAGCTCCAGAAAGCATGTAGCCCCTGATTTTCGGTCTTGAAAAAAGAATCCAAAGTACATCAACCAATTTTCCAAAAACTCTCAAGAGGCTTAGAGTAGTAACGTGCCTTGTAAATACATTAGCAGGGGAAAAAAGAGTTCTCTTTTTGTCTCCTGAGAACAAATATTTTCTTTATCTTCCTGCGGCGGGATCCCATCTTTCTCTCTGTTTCTCAGTGCGGGAATCGAAGCTCTTACACTTCCGTGCAGCAAGATCTTTTCAAAGAAAACAAATATTATCCCTCTATCGAAATGTCTCTGGTTTCATTTTATTCTCTCACTTCTGAATGATTGAATTGATTGAATACATTGCTAATGTGATCGCCTTCTCACTTGCCATCATTTTTTGTATATTCTTTCTCAAAACTCCTTCCAAATCCGTTGTTGTTTCGGGAGCAGTTAAGCCAGAAACGGGTTAGTAGTTCTTCTTTTAAAAGAATGAAAAAAAGAAACAAAATGTCTTTTTTCTTTCCCTCCCATAGGGATAACACATTAGGAAAACTGGTGTATATCTGATTACATTTTCCTTTTTTTCCTCTGTTTCCCCTCAGTTCGTTTCCATTTTTAAAACAACTTGGGTGAAACAATCACGCATATTCTTCGTCAGTTTTGTGTAACAAAAAGAGATGATTATCATCTCCATCATCATCTAAATATTTCTGTGTTTTGCAAAAAGTGAATTCATCTATTTTTGATGATCAATGAATGAATGAACTTCCTCAGGTTTAGTGGAAAGTGTAAGTAATTGGATTATCATGTGATTACGTTGATTCGAAATTGAGAGAAATCGAAAGAAATTGGGTAGAGGTCATTCAGAAAGGATCATTGGTTTTTTTTATGGAGAAATCGATCGTGATTTATTGTGAATCAACTGTTTAGAAATTTTAATGAAACTGAGGAATATGTGGGTTGCTAGGATAATCCTGATCCTCCTAGAATCTGAAATCCAGGCTTTGAGCATGAGAGTCTATTTATCCGAAAACCTGAAAACTTCCAGCATTCCCATTATCGATAATTTATGAGCTGTTTTCCACTACTCCCCCATAATCCGATGAGTAATAAAGTTTCATTTTCTGCAAATCTGAAAAACTACAGTATCCTACAGTATCCACTCAAAACTACTCAAAAGTCTTGACAATCAAAAACAATGAAAGTGTCTATTATAAATGGAGTGGTGCTTGATGAAAGGAACTTGTGAATCCTTTGTGAAAAGACAAAATGTTGTAACTCTGGATGTCGATGTCTATTAAATATTTTTAAAGATTTAGGCCGCAACTTGCTCAACAAAAAGGAGCAAGGACCACCATCGACGATCAAGGAGTCGTCTGAATCATCACAGACAATCGATGATAATGATTCAGAAAAAGGTAACGAATGAAAATATTTATTTTTTGTTTTTCTCTCTGTCTCTCTGTTCTCTATATTCTCTACTCTAATTTAATATTTGTACAATCCAAAAGTGATTTAGTTAGCTCGATGAATAATCGAGAGAAATGACCAAAAAATAATTACATTTAGTAATAATAACTCATTTATCCCATTATTCATTCACCATACACACACACACTCTGGCTCTTCCTTTTATTTGGCCACGCCCCCTTTTTGTATGCCTGTATTGCGAAAAGAGGCGGGGCTAACTAGAAGGTAATCCTGAATCTCTCTTACCTGCATCCCCTAAAGCCTGCTTAAAATTGCAGATTTCTTTCATTTTAGTCTCCCCCACCCAGTTACTGTCCATGTGAAATCCCAAAATGTCCTTGTACTCTGCTTTGAATGTTTCTCTCGATCTCTAAATCTCTCACTCTCTCATACTCTCTCTCACAAATTGATAACCACAAAAAAATAATATAATCTAATAAATGTTTCTGTGTGTGCGTCTATTTACCGATCCGAGGATATACCAATATAATCAGTGTGTTGCCAGATGAGAGTAAAATTCTGAAATTCTCGTTTTCAAAATTCATAAAAGTGCAAAAAGTCAAAAAGTCAAATGGGGACAGATGAGACCATTCGTTCATTCAAAAACCACTTGTTTTCCAGGAGTTTTTCTTTTTTCTCTATTCCTCTTCTCTCTCTATTCTTCCCTATTTTTCATTCTTCTTCTTATACTTCTCATCTGTCTCCATTCCACCAGTTGCACCATTTTTCTTTTCTCTGGCAACAACAGATTATACTTGCACATTTCATTATGAAAGAGTATACCTCGAATCGTGACGCACACAGTTTTGTATTATTTGTTCATTTATGGGAAATGGATATGGTCTGGAATAGATCATGTCAGTTCTTCTGATGAACAAATGATACAGTAGGAAAAAGAAGAAGAAGAAGTGAAATAGAAATAATCAAATAGCTTATTATTGTGGCTGAATTTGAAACAGATTGTGGGCTTTTCGGTTTTTGAATTTTTCATGTCAAGAGACATCGAAAAGGCGAAACCAAAGAATGCATGTTCGTGTTGATTTTATCATTATATTTCGTTCAAAATGATTCTTTTCCGAAAAGTGCACGATCTTTTTGAAAGGCCGCTACAATTTCTCTCGCTTCTTCTTCTGATTTAGTATCATCACTGCTTCTATGTTCGTCAAGTACTTGTGAAGTAGTTTAATGGGTCGGGTTACTGTAGATTCTATAATTGAGATGCATTCGTCTGTCTGTCGTAGCTTGGAAGAGAGCCAAAAAGTTGTCTTCTTATTAGGTACGTCTAACTTCTAGGTACTGTTAGTAGATAGAAGGTAATGGTTTTACCTTTAGAGAAGATTGCAGTTCTATTCAGAGCTCGGAGCTTTAGCTGAAGTTGAGTTATGAAAATTTTTAGATGAAGAACGCTAGCTTGAACTCCTAGTTAACAGAATGCATTGTAACGGACCGTTGCTCCAAAACCAAAAAGTATTTTTCTAGAACAGCTTACTAGATTAGTTCTATAGTCCTGTAATCTAGTTAAAACGGAAACCTGTAAGGAATTGAATAAGTATAGAAAATACAATGCAAACCTATGTATCAACGCTTCTTGACAACTCCTAGCCCACCGTAATTAACCCAACTCATTATCACAAGTACTTGTTCCATCTATCTCTATCCTCACACTATTTCTCTCTAACTCACACACCTATCAATCTATCCTAAATAGATATTCTCTCTCTCTTTTCCTCTCTCTCTCTCTCTTCTTTCCCTTAAACAACAACCAGAACAACAACAAAATCTTCATTATTCTGACTCTTTTTTTGCTGGTGCTCAGGTGGTGGACAGCTGAAACACGAGAACACAGTTGTCCGTGCCGATGGAGCCGCTGGAATCGTCTCCTCATCCAACTCGTCAACAGCCAGCAAATCATCATCAACGAATCTATCAGGTAATGATCTGCGGAATGCTGTAAACCTATATCTCGACCTTTCAATTTTTTGTTGTAGTAATACTAACACTGCATGATTCTAACATTGTTTTGGTTTCTTTTTCAAATGCTTTGCATATAAATAATACCACCCATCAAAAAATATGAAGAGCAAGGGGAATGATAGAGGGAAACAAAACAAGAAAAAATAAAAAAAGAAACAAAATACTTGCTATCTTGGTTTAGGGATCTCCCTTGTTTTGTTTTCATGCTCTCTGATATCTCTGTGTCTCTTCTTCTCCCATAGTCTCTTTTCGTTTCGAGGTAGATTTTCGAGAAGACACATAGAGACCCCTCATTCCTCTTGCTCTATCTATCCCCCGTCCCTCTCCACCCCATTCTTTTTCTTCTTTTCCTATTTCTTCTTCTTCTTTTTTCTCCAAAATCTTCTTCTTCTTCTACTACTGATTCCATTTTGATTTTCCCTTTTTTTTCTCTTTTATTTTCTCTTTCCACCTTCCCTACAGTAATCAAAAATGAACGGTAAGGATTTGTGTGACATTTGAGAGCATGACTACACATTCACCTGATTTTGTATAACAGTATTTCATCCGGAATGTTTTACTTTTGTGAATGTGATGTGTGTAGGAATAGGTTACTTTCAGTTTCTAATGGCCTAGAACTCTCAAAAAGGAATTCTAGGCCACTGAACACACCTCTACCAGAACAGTACAAGTTGTTCTGTTAGAGGTTCTAAGTTGAGAACAATAAAAAAGCACATATCAATGACTCTAAACTTCTGAAATTTGTGATTTCTCTCTTTCGAATTCTTTCGTTTTTCAGCTCAAAAACAGGATATTGTACGGGTGACGCAGACGTTACTGGATGCCATTTCATGCAAGGATTTCGACACGTACACGTTAGTTTTTGACTAATAATTCATGATTTTCTCTTTCGAAAAACGGATTATGAATGTTTTTGAATAGAGCCTAATGAGCTACTAATCTCAGGGGGTGTATTCTTCAACTGAATATATACGAATCTGGGTACGAAGACTATGTTTTCGAGTGTTATTATCAGAATTCATTAGTTCAATCGATGAGGGAATTCTCTCCTCTGCTAGTTGTCTCCTTCAAAACAAAATCCTCGTCATGAATAGGAATGTCTCCCTGCTCTCAACAACAGTTTTGCATATTTCAGAAGATTATGCGACTCTTCGATGACATGCTTCGAGCCGGAAGCACTTGGCAACCTTATCGAAGGCATCGAATTCCATAGATTCTACTTTGATGGTGAGAAAATCTTTCTAGATCTATGGTTTCCTCTTCCAAAACGGAGCAAATTTCGGGGGGAAACCTTATTGAATTTGTCAAAAAGCTAAACGACCAAACTTCTTCTTTCAGGAAACCGCAAAAACCAAGTGCATACGACGATGTTGAATCCGAATGTGCATATAATTGGAGAGGACGCTGCATGTGTTGCCTATGTGAAATTGACACAATTCCTTGATAGGTATGTTTTTTTTTAGAAGAAGTAGAAGAGAAAAGTCAAAACAAACACTCATTTGTAACATGAAACCTCAAGAGGAAAGGGGAGGAAAGGAATGTTTCAAGAGTTGAAGTTACTTTGCATTTGACTTGATGACGTCCTTTAGTAAAGGGTGTCCAAAAGATCATTGAACAGAATAACAAATTGAAAAGTTCCTTCGGAGATCTTTAGGGTTTTTGAACAGTTGAGAAAGGGCATCTGAATTAGTCGGTGTCCACGTATAGTTTCAAAACTCTGAGAATCTGAAACTTTGGACTTTTGCAATCAAGACAAGCACCAATCTCTCTCCTTCTCATCATCACATGTGTTCAAATGTTCAACAAAGAAAAATAAAAAAAACAAAAAGTATCTCAACTTACACCATCTTCTTCTCTTTTATCTTCCCATCCAATTCTTTTTCATTTTCAGGAACGGCGAAGCACACACCCGTCAATCACAAGAATCACGTGTGTGGTCTAAGAAGCAGGGACGATGGGTATGTGTCCATGTGCATCGATCAACGCAGCCATCAACGAATACGACTGTTTCTGAATTCTAATCGAAATAATGTGTATCCTCCTATCAACAAAACAATCATCAATTCATCATCATCATCATCTAGGCAATATTTTCTTAAGCCATTTCAAATTCAGTTATTTTGATGACCAAAAAGTAATTCCCTCTCTCCTGTAGCATTCTATATCATCCCATTTCTCTTTAGTTTTCACAAAATTTGCATGCTTTTGTGTTCTTCGTCTCTCTATCTCACTCCATTTCTCTGATATCGTATTTGGGTAATTTCTTTGTTTCTCAATTTTTATATCATTGGTATCGCAAAACTGTGTCACTGGAAGTTAAAGACGCATTCAATTTTTCCTCTTTTTGATCACTTTTTGAATTTTGAATGTGCCTTTAACATTGATTCGAAATTCCATCGACACAGTTTTGAGATGTTAAGAATAGTTTCTCTGTGTTGTATCATCTGCTTTTCTCCTCGGCTCTTTCTCCAACATATTTCAAAAACTACGAACAAAACATCTAGCATTTTGGTTTTATTTCTGCTCTCTCAAACACCAAATTCTCTCTCTTTCTCTCTGAAAATCCAACATCCAACAACATCTTTCTCTCTAATTTATTTGTGACAATTCTTGCTCCCTCGGACTCCGCCCCTTTTAGACCATCCGCTCCCCCAAACTCCCGTTCTTTATTCACTTCCCCCCGTAACTCATCGATTTAGTTTTGCCCCCCTGACTCCCGAAAAGATCCATCAAGGCCCACAAAACCTGTATTTTTCTTATTCTTTTTTTTGTATTATTGGTTTGCAAAATTGTGTTGATTGAAGTTAAAGGAACATCGAATCTGGCACCAAACGAATTCTGATCACTGGAAGTGTTCAGCAAGCCAAATTCAATGAATCTTCAATACCGTTTTCAAATTCAACCAACACAATTTCAAATACCAGTAATAGTTAGTTTTCAAAGTTTGATCACAGATTTTAAAGGCGCATGGAGTTTTCCAAAATTCAAAATCTATCAAAATCTCTCGAAAATTACAATAGGAAGTCACTCAAATTGGCTGAAACTACTCGCTTCTTAAAATCATTTCAAATTCTGAAAACTAACGATTTTCAATCCATTGTTCCCCTCTCCATCTCTCTCAATTCATCACAACCTCTCGTTGTTTTTTGTCTCCCCCAAAAAAAGAATCCGGTTGGTAAGAAATGGAAAATGATTTGAAGTTTACGGTTTTATTGAGTTTTTCAGTTTTTTCAAGAAGATAAGATTATCTTAGAGAATACTGGAAAATTTGATGAAATTGTATGCTTCAATTGAAAATTTGGTCTAGGAAATCGTCATGAAAGAAGTGAATATTCGTGAATAGCTCAAGATATACTTTCGAATTGAGACTGAAAGATTATTCTCAGAACAGGTTTTATGGTTTAAGGTTTATCAACTGATATTTGTTTTGGAAAACTAGCAGTTTACTTTCAGACGTTTCGAAAAAACTGCCTGTTTTCCAAAACTACGAGCATTTAATAAACCATAGTCCACTTTTTCCATCGCTTACCGCCTTCCAAAATGTTTTTCTATCTGTGTTTTCCCTTGCGTTGAATGTATTACAGTACTCAAAGTGTTCACGACAAAGTGCACACGAATTGAACGTCCTTGAATAAGTTTACTTTGACAAGGCTGTTCATTTCGTGGGCAGTTCAAAACCATACAACTTCTGATCATTTTTTCGTTCAAATGCCTACGAAATGAGCGATCTTGCGCGAGTAAATTTGGTCAAGAGCGTTCAAACCGTGGGCATTTTGTCTTGAACTCTTTGAGAAATGTGTCGAATATTTTCGGAATCAAAAACTTGAGGTGCTTTCGAAGTCCGATCTTCTCACGAGGAGCAAGTACAATCTCCGAAAACTTCTCAAGATTTTGGTTTGAAAACGTTGTTTCTCTGATTAATACGGATATATGGATGAAAATAAAATTAATATTTGTGAACTGTGTTTTGTTCTTGGATTTTCAGAAAAAAGTATTTCAGAAAAAAAATCACAAAAAAAATCAGATTTTTAGAGGGCATCCCGAACTTTGAAAGAAACGACAAACTAGGAAAGATTGGAAAGAAATGGCTCTAAGGAATTGATTTGGCGCTTAGGAAATAAAACATTTCACTTTAACATTAACACAATGTCTCATAACACAAGTTTATTCATACGAATAACACATTGGAATACGATGACTGCATTTGTGCTGGTTCTGCTTTGACTCATTTTTTCAAAGGCTGCCACTGAAACTATGTTTTTTATTCCAATCGCTCATTTTGTGAACTCACGCTGCTGCCGTGTTTTTCAATGTATTTGTTTCTCTTTCCTTCAGAAAAAAAGACCAGAAGAACGAGTATGATAGCCAGAATACAGAATATTTGGATACGAAAGAAGAGCATCATTTGACTTCTGCTGGAATGTGTACAGTCTGGAATGAAGAGGAACGAACGATTAAGTGGAATGATTTATAGTTTTTTGAAGGAAAAGAATGAACGAATAAACATTGAACATCGATTATGTGATAAACTATAAAACATGAATGGTTGCTGTTCCGTTGGTAATAAAACTGTAAGAGTGGGAATGCCAACGAAATGTTCAGAAACCAAATCAGAATGCATTTGGTTAAAAATCGAAAGAGCAGAAAATTATGTGTTCTCTTGTTTGAGCTACAAAAAAAAGTTAAATGTACTACAAAATGTTCATTCCATTCATCGTCCATTCATTAATTTCGATGAACCAAACGTGGCCGTCTAAAAACCATTCTTTCCCGTCAAAAATGAAAACTCTCAACAAATTGGCGTCAGTTTTTATAATCATTTCTCGTCAAAGACGATCCAAGAAACGACTCTCGGAAAGCTTTCACTGCTAACGAAATGTCTTATCGCGGATTGAATTTGATTACTCGACAAGCGATTGTTCACTCGTCTCTCCGACATTCCAGTCTTCTTACTCGCAATACTGTAAGCACTCTGTTTCAGGCTTCTTCATTCCAGATGACCTTCAGATTCCTCTTGCCTACCAGAATCGTGGTTTCTTTTTTGGAAAGAAACGAGAGCCAAAATGTGATCTGAAACATCAATCGATTGTTCAAGAAGACGGTGGAAGGAAAGCTGCCTGGCTGAAAGATGGTCCATTACAACATGGATGGTTTGATGGAGCACTGACGACGTATACATCCATTCGAAGAGGACCAACTGTTGGAGGGAAAGAAATGTTGGGGAAAAGAGTGATGAAGAATGGGAAATTAGAATGGGAATGGATCACTTATGAACAAGCAATTGAGACATCTGATCATGTTTCACAGGCCATTCGAAAGTTGGGAATCGAGACGGGAGATGAAACTAACATTGGTATCTACTCGAAAAATCGTCCAGAGGTAAAATAATAAGAGAATATTTGGACACTGTTCTTCTCTCATTTTTAGTGGATCATCGCTGACATGGCCATCCACAACTTCAGTAATGTCTCCGTCCCACTCTATGATACCATCACAAATGACGATATGCATTTCATCTCAAATCTTTGTGAACTCAAACTCATGTTTGTCGATTTGGAAGACAAGACTAAACGTACGTTTTCCCTTCATTCTTGATTCATTTTTCTAATTTTCAGAACTGATTCGTGATAAATCCTATTTGCCAACTCTCAAATACATCGTCCAATTCGACAAAGTCTCCTCGGAAACCAGAGAATTAGCACGGGAAAATGATTTCCAAGTGTGGAGTTTCGAAGAATTTTCAGAGATGGGAAAGAAGGAGAAACCACGTCAACATGTGCCACCAACTCCAGAGACTCTTGCAACTATCTCTTTTACATCTGGAACAACTGGAAGACCAAAAGGAGTCATGTTATCCCATATGAATCTATGCTCATCCACAATGTCTTGTGATGAATTTGATTCTGTTAGTGGAGATGACAACTATCTCTCGTATCTTCCCTTAGCTCATATTTATGAACGTCTCTGTACTCTTTCCAACTTCACTATTGGATCGTAAGCGATCTTTTTTGAAAAGGTTTTCTGAAATTCAAATGATTGCAGACGAATCGGTTTCTTCCGTGGCGACCCGACGCTTTTGCTTGAAGACATTCAAGCATTGGGACCGAGATCAGTTGCAACTGTTCCACGTGTCATTGATAAGATCCATAAGGGAGTGATGAGACAAGTGGCGGATAAACCAGTGAAGAGAATGATTCTGAAGGCAGCGATGGCTTATAAAATGTACCATTATAAAATGACGTAAGTGTGATGGAAGCCATCTTTGAATCACAGAAAATTACAACTTTGAATACTCTCATTTTTCAGTGGAAAAGCCACTCGTAGCACTTGGGTCGATAAGTACATCCTCCACAAAATCCAGATGCTTCTTGGACCAAATGTCAGACAAATCATCATTGGAGCTGCTAAATCTGACACCTCCTGTTTGGAATTCATGCGTGGAGCATTTGGAATAGAAGTTCTTGAAGGATACGGTCAAACTGAAACATCTGGACCAACCACCATTCAATTGGTCGGTGACACTCGAATCGGTTGTGTTGGACCCCCAATGGCATGTTGTCTCATCAAACTTGTCGATGTTCCTGATCTTGGATATTATGTGGATAAAAATGGAGGAGAAATCCTGGTGAAAGGACACAATGTAACCTCTGGATACTATAAGAATCCAGAAGCTACTGCTGCCTCGTTTACTGAAGATGGATATCTGAAAACTGGAGATATTGGAAGATTCACTCCTGAAGGAAGTCTTCAAATCATTGATCGTCGTAAGAATGTTTTCAAACTTCCACAAGGGAAATTCGTGGCTCCGGATCTCACTGAATCTCTCTACACTTCTTCGAGATTTGTGTCTCAGATTTATGTTCATGGAGATCTTCAAAAGCCATGGCTTGTCGCTGTCGTTGTTCCTGATCCAGAAGTAAGTAATTCGTATTCTAAGTTTCACTGAAGACGTATTTCAGCATCTCGCCGCCTACGCTAAGCTCAAACACAACATTGAAGGAAAGACTTACGAGCAGCTGTGTAACACTCCAGAACTTGCCGAAGACGTTCTCCGTCACTTTGTACAATTGACAGAAGGACACAAAAGACCAAGATATGAAGGGGTACTGTACTCGTCATTTACATTTGTTCTTATTTCAATTTTCTCAGGTCTACGCAGTTCATCTGACTCCAGTTGCCTTCTCCGTCCAAAATGGGTTAACAACACCAACATTGAAGAACAAGAGAAACGCGTTGGCACAGTTTTTCAAGATGGAAATTGATGGAATGTATAAGAAGTTGGAGACGAGTGAACTCAACGAATTGGCACAATAAAGATTTTAAAGTTGGAAATTCTTTGGTTCTGAAACTAAAAACTGTGCATATTCCCAGAGTTTTGAAGTACTCATTAGACTTCTTTTTGCCGGAAAGATCACCCTGACATCTCTTCCAGTTCCCATTTGGTTCCTGATCATTTCCCATTTGACAGTGATGTTTCACTTGGCTTCCTGCCAAAAAGCCTATGGTCATCACCATCGGAACTCTTCCTTGTCGCTCCTCTGTTCGTTACAAACACTCACTTTTACAATGTTCTGTGTCGTTGCTTGTCGTCTCAAAAGAGCCAACCAAATTAGTTTCGGTTGGTCTCTTTTGCGGTCTTCTATGCTCTCCGCGCGGAAGAAAACAAACACTGTACGTGCTCAAGCTGCTGATAGGATAACGAGACTGAGGAGGAGGGAATGCACAAAAATGTGCTTATGGGAAGATTACACATACACGTGTAAACAGAAGAAGAACAGGGAGGAGAGGATAAAGAAGGAAATGAGGAGTAGTGATGAGTGAGTGACAAAGTGACCAACAAACTCTTCTTGTTTTAATTTATCAAAAGTGCGGAGAAAACTCAAAGCGTTCTTTTGTTATTTTGAAACAGCGAATATTGGAAACAAGGTGTAGAGCTGCAATCCTCGTCGTTAGGTTCAATATTTTGTATGAAAAATTCTGTATCCAACTTAACAAAAAAGTTGAGATACTTCAAGTTCTAATTTTCTAAATATGATAGTTCTACGTTCATGAGAACACTTCCGGTGTTTTACCTTCAACTTGACAACATTATATTCTCATTCTCTGAAGCATCCTGAGGTGAACGCTTTATAATTAATTCAAATCATATCAACTGACAGTTATCAGAAGGTAGCTCCGGTTTTTTTTGTTTTTCAGTAGAATTCCCAAACTGATTTTTGATAGGTATGCCCTTATGTTACAGTTTCCCATGTATATCCGCCAACCTCTTTATTTGTTTGTTTGATTTCCTGTCTATGTAAGTAACGCTTCAATGTGAAGACTCTCAATCAATTCGATTGTTTTCCTGTATGAGGTAAATACAGGAGTATATGGGTATACTTACAAATTCAGGGCTTGATAAAAATCTGGATGTCTTCAATTCAATGGATCTGGTGCTCTTCTATCTGGAACCCCCTTCTTCTGATATTCAATCATTTCATAACCCCTTGCATACATTCCTTTCATTGCTTCTATCCCTCATTCTCCAAGTTGTTTCATTGAAACAGTACAAAAGTGCAACAGAAGCTCCTCCCATTCATCCAATTCTTTAGAATTCCTTTTCTTACCATTACCTCCTTTTCTCTTTTCTTTCC
Organism: Caenorhabditis brenneri; assembly: GCA_000143925.2. Classification (NCBI taxonomy): domain Eukaryota; kingdom Metazoa; phylum Nematoda; class Chromadorea; order Rhabditida; family Rhabditidae; genus Caenorhabditis; species Caenorhabditis brenneri. Next base: position 26,083 of record GL380142.1, read on the forward strand.
GCTTATGCATCCTTCCTAGAAGCTACCGAAAAGGTCAGCAAGGCAGTCCAAAGTGCAAATAAAGAGTCAGTTTGCCTACTACTACTACTGGAACACCACCACCCTTCTTCTTCTCCTTCGATTCTACCTGAGCCATTCCATCCACCCATCTGACCACTGTTTGACCTAAGCACTCTTTCTCTCTCTCTCTCTTCAGGGCTCTCCCACAATTTATGTACTATTTTACCGAGAAACGGACGACGTTCCCTTTTCTATTTGCTTCCAAAAGGTTTCGGACGGGCGGAGGGGGGCTCTCTGGAGCCCCGAAACACCACCCCAGTCGCCCTTTTCTGCTCCTTTTCAAGTTGTTGCACTGTCTATTACGATTTCCTTCTTTCACCAAAACTTTCGCTTCCTTTTGTTTGTTTCATTCATACTATATGTTATGGATGTCTCTTCCAGTAGTACTGTAGGATTTTCCGTTTTTGAAGGGATCTTGGAAATCCTGGGTTGGGCGGCCCCAAGTTTTGTTTCATTACTGGTTTACTTTTTCGTTTTTTTCCTGACTTTATTTTCTGTTTCCCCGTTTCTGTGATCCTCGCAAACCGTGGTGATTCACAAAACGGGTTTCCCTTGTTTTTTCTCTCTGAAGTTTTTCTGCCGAACCCATTTTGAGCACATAAATAGAACAACACACCTTTTGCGGTCGGAAGGCAGAGAAACACCGCTTTTGTTGTAGACTATAGCAATTTTGAAATATAGTATTTTTGAAACTTTTGCAGATTGATCCAGAAGCTCATTACTGTAATCTTGAGTCCTGTAAGAAATTATTTTTTCAAGGCTTTTGAGTGCATTCTTTTGACTGATTTGACAAACTGATTTTGACGAACTGATTATGATTAATCACTAACTTCTATAAATTTTGACTAGGATTTTATGTTAAATCTTCTAACGAATTGTCGCTCATTTTTGTTTTTTTAGCCGAAAATGATTCCTTTTTGATTTTCTTCCCATTTTTTAAAGTTATCATTTGTTTAATCCGATTTTATTCACCAGTCGGCTGGAAAATCTAAGTTTTTTAGGATACTTTTGCAGATCAGGTTTTTTATTCACTCTAGAAGTCTTTTGAAAACCATCTACGTCTAGAATGCAATTATTTTTTTTTTTCAACTATCGTGCTTCTCAGAAAACTTTACCCTCTCTAATTTAATTCTGTTTTCCGCTACTCCTTCCAACATTCTCATCAATATCAATAGACACTTTTTTTGTTGAAGCTCCAATTCGGTTTGATCATTATCGTGACTACTTGTTATCAGAATTACAGTTCCCCAAAAATTTTCAATTCCTGTTTCACAAATTCATCGCATTCCTTTCAATCTCAACTTCTGCAAAGTTTCAGTGAATGCGACGGGGATGTCGAGAATATTTCTCGGCGGTGGTGGTGTTTCTCATCACCACCTTTCCGCCCTTAACTCACAATCAGAATATAGGAGGAGGACTGGGTGGAATTAATCAAAATATCGGTGGAACACCACAAAATCCCACAATTAATCAAGTGTCGCCAGGTCAAATATTCTCAGGAACAGGAAGCAATCCCTATTATGGAGGTGAGTTGACTAAACAGATGTCAAGAGAGTGGGAGAGAGGGGCGGTAACCTGACACTTTTGTTTATTGTTTCAGTGAATCTCGTTCCATTCGGACCAGAAGCTGGTGATTTGATGGTGAATCCGTCGATGTTAACTGCTGGAATGACCATTGATTTGTACATGTTCTTCCCATATTATGGAGGACTTTACAATTACACAACTGTAAGTAAATAATGGAATGAAGGATAACCCTGGAGGAGGGTCTATGACATTTGAATCAATCTTTTTCTCATTTTTTCGTTTTTAGATCTCTGTCAATGGATACCTTGGTTTTGCCACCGTCCTCGATCAGGGACCAACTATCAATGTGGGTCCTGAAACGACCGACTGGCCACGTCAAGAAGATCCAGCCATGATTGCTCCATACCTCTGCAAACAACAAGTTCCTCAACAAGGAAACCCTGCTAGACGTGCTGGAGTCTACTATCGCCTGCTCCTCCGTCAATCCCTTTTCGGAAGAGAATCAAATTCCAATCTCAATTTGGGAGGATCCCTTCAGCAGAATGCATTCTTCGGACAATCTGCTAGACAAGCATGTCCAGGAACAGCTGACAGTTATGTCCGTTGTGACTCAAACAGTGATTATTTCTTGGATCAAATGATGATTTGGGTACAAGAAGGTGTTGCTGGAGGAGCAATGTTCCGTGCTGATGCTGCTGTCGTTGTCACATGGTATAACACGGCTTCCGCAATTTCAGGAAGATCTGATATCGATGCTGGACAGACTGGAACATATCAAGTCGTCTGGTTGACTGACTCAACTGCTCGTCTTTCATATGTTATTATCAATTATGATAGACTTGGTTTTGATGCTCAGGATTTCCGTGGAAACTCAAGATCCGGAAGATGTCGTGCCGTGTTCAACGGAGGAAATCACACAGGAACTGTAGAAGTGGATCCAACTCAACCATACAAAAATACACCAAAAGTATTGGCACAAAGATCAGGAGTCCCACATATGGTCAGAGGAAGATACATGTTCAGAGTTGATGATGTTGTAAGACCAGCTGGATGTTCGAACAAAACTGGAGGAACATGTAAGTCTTACAGAATTTGTGATAGTTGAATGAAGAACTGTAAACATTTTCTCAAATGAAAGTTATTCGCATGTTTTTATTCTTTCAGACCCCATCATGATCTACCCAAATATCGTGAACATGTTAGGAGACATGACCGTGGATGTCAATGCCTGCTGCCTGGATCGTACTCAAACCTACATTATGATGATTGAAGAAAGAGAGGTTGCCACATGTCAAGTCATCAATCCAGCTATAGCCCGATGCAGTCTTCCAAGAATCTATGATTGGGGAACTAAGACCGTCTACTTCCAACCAGAGTCAAGAGGAGCCAATGACGAGAAGGCTTTTGTTGGATACATTTACTTCGTACCGCCCACGCTAGATCCAATGAGGTTAGATATTGGTAATATCTATGAATGGTATAAGAATCCAATGACTAATTATGTAAGTTTTTACAATTCTCAATCCATAATTATGATGTATATTTCAGTTAATGCCGATCACTTGGTATCCAAGAAACTTTACAAATCCTGACATTTTAACCAATGGAAACAATATGGGAGTTCGTATTTCTGATGATTCAATGTATGGAGTACAACTCGGATTATACATTGTTGGATACAGAGAATTCAAAGATGACGAGATCAAAAAGTTCCGACCAGAATACCGTACTCTTGCTCGTATCACCACATACAGTAATCAAAACAACGCTAATTATCGTTGGATGCCACAGGAGGAGGTCATCAACACGAATCAAGTTCAGCAGTGGTATTTGACAGATTGGGAGAGAATGCATACTCTGTACACATATCGTGTCGGTTTCTTTAAACTGGCTCCAATCAATCCAAATGATGCAAATGGAACTCAACTTCTGCCTGGTCTTGTTTCTGCTCCAATCTCTTTACATTGGTTGTGGACACCTGAAAATCAACAGTTCGCAACACTGACACTCAATCAACAGGATAGAAACCAGAGAGTCGAATTCGTGAAGGAGAAATCAAGAGAGATGTGTCACGATTGGTATGATGAGGATGGTGCATTGTGGAATTTCATTAGGGACACTGAAACTAACACCTCTTGTCCATGCATTGAAACTCAGGCTCTGTTGGATTTGGGAAGATTCATGCCGCATCCAAGATGTTCTCAGGTTAGTTAGGGTATCAGTGCAGGCAACGGATTTTTCGTGACTTGAATGAATCTAACGATTTCATGTTCTTTCTTTCAGATGTTCCGTGATATCACTTGTACAACAGTTATTGGTTCCAAAAATTGCTACATGTCGTCTTCGAATATCTATTCCAGTTATGCAGGTGGTGGTAACACTTTCAATAATATGGATACTAAGTAAGCCTTTTTCTGATATTGCATATCGAAAACTGAAATATTTTCAGCCGCTTCATGACTCACTACGGTCAAGTTTGTTGTTATGATGAGTCTGGATATCTTATGCAAACTCCGTATCAGCCAGTCATTAAAACACAAAGGGAATACTTCTACAATCCTGGCTATCCCTTACGAGCTTATGAATTTGGTACAGCACCGTATATGGGACAGTTTGAGGTTAGTTTTGAGCAAAAATCACGTGAAATCTATGACATAATGAGGTTCGGAATGTCATAGAGTTTGGAAAAAATGTTTGATAAAATTTGGAATGTCAAAATATAATTACAGTATGATGAACATAAACATTATGCTCCAGTGAGTTTAGGGCACTAAAACACAACAATTCACATAAAATACGTTGAGACATTATTTTTTAGAACACTTTGATGTTCACTAAAAAGCTCAGTAACAAAAACACGACAATTTGATTTTGGCATGGATTTGTATTGCCACAGAGCTCACAAAATAAAAAAGTTTTCCATTCAAAATTCGTTTTCCAGGTTCCTGGTTTGTCAGTATTCCACAATGACTATATGCCCTACTTCTTGTGTTGTAAATTTGCCGACTTCCGATGTCAAATGTTCTATTGGAGGCGACCTTCATCAGCATGTCAGCAGTATCAACCGCCGGCTATTGGTGAGATTCAATGAAAGCGAATAAGAATTCTAACCTTTTCTATTTCAGGTCACGCGCAAGGAACGGGAGTATTCCAAACCATTGACAACGACAAGTTTATTTTCAACCAACCTGGAGTCTTCAACTTCCTTTACATCCCTCAATCAGTTCGAACTCCAGAAGTCAGAATCCAAACCCGCCTTGAGAGATATCCGAACAGAAAAGTCGATTTTGGACTCCTCGGAAGATACATTTCCCAATATGAACTTGTTCAACCAACCAATGCAACTGTTATCACTGGAATTGCAATGGAAGCTACTGGAACTGAACGTGTTATTGTCATGACTCGTAAAGATACTCGTCGATTCCGTTACCGTACCAACATCATTGTCGGAAACATTCTTCGTTATTTCGATACTATTCGTCTCCAAAGATTCCGTGGAGTTCTCATCTATGTCAACAATGTTGAACGTGGTCAACCAGAGATTTACGTAGTGTTGGAGGAAGCACAGATTGGAGTGAAAGTCACAGAAAGTTATGCGTTGGATATCGATCGTCTTCCAAATTATCAAGAGAGTATGGGTATTTTGGATATCCAGATCTCTGTGTCTCCACAATACGGAGTACGACCAGATGGAGATAAAACACAGGAAGCACAGTACAGACAACTCTACAATCTTCCACGTGTCAGTGGATTGATCAGACCATATCCAGATCAGACTAGTGGATCATTGAATGAAGGATTGACGTTGAATGATGTGAACTCAGATGCCTATAGACAACAGATTATCAATAATTGTGAGTTTTTTCAACAATTTTAATAAGTCCTACGATGAAAATCGAGAGCTTTGTTCCAGCAGTTTCCCAAAAACGAAAATATATTTTCCAGACCTTGTCCTCGGAACTGGAGAGCCAGGAACCCAACAAAACCAGGCTGGTACCTTGAACCAAATGATGCCATCTGACAATATGTTCACCACTTCCAAAGATGAAGACAAACAATTCGACGTCTTCCCAGAAGCCAGCATGAGATCTGAGCCAGTATACAAGACTGCTCCAGTTTTCGATACGTAAGATTTCAATGTAGACTTCATCATACTAGATTCATGATTTTCAGAGGATCTTACCGATTTGTTCCACAGACCGGAGCTATGATTCTTCAACTTCTGAACACTTGTAGAGATTTGCAGAACAATCCAAATAGTAAGTCTTGAAAGTTTTCAGACACAATAACTATTATTTTTGAGCTGATCTCCAACCGTACCAAAGCATTGCCACCCTCAGTTATGGACTTCAATGCCCAGATGATCCAGGATCAGTTCTCACTGAATGTGGAGATTCTGTGGCTTGTCTCTATGATTATGCTCTCTTGAACTCTAAAGTTTTGGGACAGGAGGAACAGGATTCATGGAATATGTTCACTACCGATAGAGCTATGGCTATTCGCCAATGTAAGCTTTTTTGGTTGATAAGACAAGTCAAAAATAATTATTTTGTATTTTAGACAACAGTTGCGGAGCTATAAATATTGAGTATCCAGAATACATGATGAAGACACCTGCATTGTCATCTGGATATTTACAAGGAGACGTGGCAAGATTCGAGTGTTACCAATCCCATTGGGTTAAAGGAGATCATGAATACAAATGTGAGTAAGAGGTTTTGCTGTCAGGATATTTCGGAAGTTCCGACCCTGAAACTCCTGAAAAAATAACTCTTCTCTGTGAAAACATGTCAACATTTTTTTTTGGTTTTGAAAAAAAAAATCGTCTTCAGACCATTCAACTTTTCGAGAACGAGATCATTTTTGTGTTTTTCACGAGAAAACTTCACTCTCACGTTTTCTAAAACCAGTTTCTGTGTGACTTCCCTCAGGTACAAACTACAAGTGTTACAGGTGGAATTGTTGTCGACTACAACCGTCCAAACGAGTATCGATTCGAATGGAATAAAGGAAATCAGCCATGGTGCCGTTCTCGAATCAAGGAAAATTACTTCAAATGGCTGGCAGTTATCTTCGGAATCGTCGGAATCATCATTGTCATTCTCCTCATCTTCCTCGTTTTCTGGTGTATCAAACAAAAGAAACGACAAGAAACTCGTCAATATTCTGGAACTGCTGCATACAGTAACAATGCATTCCAGAATCAAACATACGAGACAAAACCTCCAAGGACGTTGTCCGTTGGAGATTTATCGAATGCTCCGAGAACAGTCACAATGCCTCCTCCACGTGGCACAACTGCAACTCCAGCTACAATGGAGCCACGTGGCTTCTCGCCTGCTCCTTCGGATGTTCGAGGTTCACAGGCTGGAGTGCTTGGATTGAACACCAGTGTTTAGAATTTAGACTTTGTAACTTCTTTTTTAGATGACCTAGAAATTCAGTTCTATGAAAATCTAGGTCATCTGTTTTTTCCCATCATCATCCCGTTTGCTCACTCTTTTCCCCTCATTTCTGTTCTCTTTTTCTTTAATTTTTCTTTCCTAAACCGTTCGGCTAGTCCGTTTTTCTAGACTAGAGAATGTACATGCATGTTCAAAGAAAACGAAAAGAGATTCAAGAATAAACATGCATGTAGATTCTCCTCTCCTACTTAATTTCAAAAAATAATTTGTTGCTTTACATTTCAAATTCAATTCCCTTTCAAAAAGTAGGTGCTTTCCTTTTTGATTAGTAAGTGTTATACACCAAAACAAAAGACAGGATACTCTACCTCATTTCATTGTGATATATTATTTATTTCTAATATTTATGCATAATTTATTGTTTTTTTTTGTTTTCGAAAACTCGAAATAAACCATTTTTCATAAAAACTATTTATTAACGAATCAATTTGATTTACAGTGTTCGAATATACAAATTTACAAGTTGTTTGTTTCCAATTTCAGAGATCTATCCCCAGAGCATGCTGTTCCAGAACATTCTTCTCTGCATTCGACGACAATGGATTCCACACCATCCGAATCCTCCGTATCCACCATATCCCCATGGAGAGAAGACTAAAATACATTCTGTTTTAGATGTGTGTCTATAAATTGGTTTGAAAAACGAAATAGGATGCCCTTATATTAGAGAGAATTACTTTTTCTCAAACATAAGAAAAACACTTACATTGAGCATCAGCAGATTGCAAGAAGGCACATAGGAGGACCAAAAGAAGAATTACGGTCAGTTTCAGAGATGCCATGATGAATATCAGATGAGTTGGAGATATTTAGAAATTAAAGAAGTCGTTGCCTGTTTCTTCCCATCTCATTCCACTCTTTTTATAGTTGAAAAAACAAAAAACCAACACGTAACTCTCATTAATTTGTTGTCCTTTGTGATGACAGTGATCCACTAATTTATTTATTTTCCATAAAATTTCAAAACATGAACTCGTGTACTATTTTTAGTATTTTCTGATTTTCTGACAAGTTTGTTTTTTACAAATAAACCTATTTCTTCTTCCACTCTTCTGATCACTTAGATTCAGCGAAGAATATTCAGATGTTCTATCCACGTGACGTCGTTTATTTCAGAAGATTATGTGGGGATCTAGAAAGTTCTTACCAGACAAATTATCAAGTTTCTCATGACATTTTGTTTATGTGAGATGATGTCATCTTACAATCTCTAAGTCTCCTATCTATCTCTTTCTCCGAAAACAAGATCAACCTATAAAAACCAAAAAGATGAAAAGAGGAAAATATCGGAAAACTTTCTTTTTTCAAAGATCTTTAAAAAATGGCATCTCTGAAATTCACTATTATTCTTCTCTTGGTTCTTCTTTGCGCCTTCCTTCAAACCGCTGATGCTCAATGTAAGTTTCTTTGAACCTTTAATAAAAGGGCATCTTAATGAAAAGATCCTATTTTCAGTCTTCTATCCATGGGGAGGATACGGTTACTGTGGATTCCATTGCCGTCGATTCCATCGTAGAATGTTCTGGAGAAGCTTGCTTTGGGGATAGATCACTCAATAATTTATGTGAAGAAACTGTACATTTGTATATTTGAACTATTTGTATATGAATTAATTGAAACAAATATAATAAATTATTCTCTATGGATGTCTGAAAAGGTCAGAACTGCACAGTTATCTCGTTTGCTCAACAGGAGAAGAATCACTTTTCAATGAAATTAATCATTTAGAAATTCAAACGTGGTTGCAAAGTTATTCACACGTCATGTTCCCATTCAATCTTCTTCTCTGTAATCCATTATCTCTCTTCCAATCTTGCGTGAAACATTCCAATTACCTGGTTTCAAAGGTCAACTTGTTGTCAGTATGTCCCCCAACAAAAAGCGACAAAATCAGTACCAGAGAATCTACTCGACAACTACTAACAACTCTACTAACCATGCTCATCTACCAAAAGAAGCCCATCGCTCAGAAGTTCAACAAGTTGGTTCCTCTTCCGGATGTCACTGCTTGGAGGGTCGATACAGCGAATGTCATCCATCGTGGACGTATTCTTTGCATGTTCCGAACGAAACGAACCTTCCTTCCGGATGACATTTCATCGTTGAAGATGCGAATGACGACAGTGACAAAACAAGGGGATATGATTGTCTATGAGACAAGGGATCAAGGAATTGTTATCAATTTGAAGGATGCTACGGATGTGTTGACGGAATGTGACAAGTATAAAAATAGGAAGATTAAATATGTAAGTTCTCTATTTCAATATAATTGACAATCCAACATTTCAGTCCCGAAGCCACATCAAAATTCGTATGCCACAAGGAAACATCCATCTGTTTGTCCGTGACGAATCCATCTACAAATGGACGTCTGCAATCCTTGAAGCCCATGTCACTTGCCGTCCCAAAAAACCATTCATCATCATCAGAAGTGAGCCAACAAACCATCAACTTCCCAAACCAACAGATGCCATCACTGCGGTTGAACCATCTGGATTCCCGAGCTCTCCTTCCGCTTCTTCAAACAGTGGATTGGTTACTGTAATTGAGAGGCAGTCACCATCCGAGGAGACTTTGATGTAACGACCTTCTTGGAGCTTGTATTTTCTAACATCTGAATTTCAGTCCATCGATTCGCCGTGGAGCAGTTCCAGTTGGAACTCTTCGTCATAAAATCGAGAAGGATCTGGAGTTGACTGATGAGCCTGTTCCTCAGAAACTGTCCGAACCAAAGCCATCAGAAGACGTGAACAACAACATCACTTCAATCTTCGTACTCTCTGGAGGTATCCGTACCCAAGGAATTGCTCCCATCTTCATCAAATCAGAACCATTGAATAGTGAGGAGCAAGTGATTTTGAAGTTGGAGAAGCCAGAAGAAGACTCCAAAGCCGCAGCGATGAAGGAGTGGTGGATGCGTTCTTTGAAATGCTGAATTCATTTTTTTATTGAATAAAGTTTTTCATTTTCTCATATCTTTTGAATGTTTTTGTAAATCCCCAAATCGAAAACCCTCTATCTTTACCATAGGAAAGTGCAATAGTCGATGTGTAATTTTGCCGTAGTTATGGAAATAAGGGTTGTCAAACTAACTTAATTGTTACGGAGAGCAGAGTCAGCTCAGTAAATAAAAATGAAAATATTAATCTAAAAACAAAACGTGAAAAACTGTACAACACGTGGATCATTTTTTTCTTCAACCTTTTCCCTTTTCTTCTATCATCCTCCCCCAATCTATCCATTTCCATATTTCGAACGAAACAATCAATTGCAAAAAACTAGTCGAATCGATCAATCCGACGCCATCATCTGCATCGAAACTCGCTCAAACCAAAATGTCGTTCAGTCTTGAAATGCCACAAATGCTTCCACCGGCTCCGCGTGATTGCTACGCCGTGCCCGGAAAACCATCGGAACCATTGACTGTCGTCGGATGGGAACATATGGATCTGAAGTTATTCTATCCATCTGCGCTTCTCAGTACATGGAGCATTCGTACTGCTCTCTATCCATTGGCTGTTCTCCGTAGTCAACTACAACTTCAGAAGCAGAATACTGTCTATAGAAGTACTTTTCATGCATACTCGGAGATTTCAAAAAGAGAAGGATTCCGTGGACTTTACAGGGTATCAATTGAAAAGAAGGGGTCTATCTAATAAAAATTTTGTATTCAGGGCTTCTGGATCACAGTCCCTCAAATCGGATGTTCCTTTATCTACTCCACTATTTTCGAGAAATGTCGATCGGTCCTCCATGAGAATGGTGTCAAATCCATTGGTGGAGCTGCGGCAGTGGCTGGTGGATTGGCGAGTTTTGCAACTCAATCGATATTCGTTCCAACTGACATTATTGCTCAATACATGATGATTTACAAGAACACGGATAAACTGACTGCTGGACATGACAAAGCTGTAATTGAGAGAGTCGCGTGAGTGTTATCAATGACACTTTCTGAGAACATTTGCTTTGTTTTTCAGATCTCATGTTAAAAACGGCAGTGGATTGGGAACAAGTGTAATCAAAGCTATTTATCAGGCTGACGGAGCTTTAGGTTTCTATCGTGGATTCTGGGCATCTGCTGCAGTTTATATCCCTCAAATGCTCACATTCTGGCCTAGTTACTACTTTATGTTGGGTCTTTTCAGCAAAGTAAACAGACATTTCTTTTTTAAATCAGTCCGATTTCCTTCCAGTTGAATCCAGTAACTGACCGTAGTCTTCTCATCGATCAAGCCATTGCCGCCACCCTCGGTGGGTCCATTTCGACCATTGCGACGAATCCAATGGAACTGTTCCGTGTGAGACTCCAAGTTCATCGAAGCAGTTATGCGAAAACATTGGAGACGATGCTTCGAGATGAGAAGACTGCGATTTTCACCAAAGGACTCACACCTCGCATCATTGCCAACTCTATTTATGGTGGAATGGTTGTTGTTGGATATGAGATTGTGAAGAGATTGTGTGCAAAGGAAGAGTATAAGCATCGAATCAAATGGTAGACTCATGTTGAAGTTTCTGATAAACAAATAAACGATCTTCTCTAATTCATGCACTTTTGACCGGTGAAATATGTTTAAAGAAAAACAAAGAAAAAACGAATTAACGAGAACAGAGAATTCCATCAACTCTATAAATGAATCGGGAGCAGAAAATAAGTTAAAACTAAAAGCAGGGGGAGAGGAGAGGGGTTCAAGTAGAAGAATTACACAAAAAACATGAAAAAAAAAAGTGAATTTTTGATTACTGGAGGTCAAATTCATGCATTGGGAAGCCGTTATTAAAAAAGTGATCGAAAGGCATCGGTGGAGGCTGGAATTGCATGCCTGGATAGAACATATTATTGTGAGGTGGGGGATACATTGGTGGAGTAGGTGGGGGCGGAGGCTGATAAAAGAATGGTTGGGGCATGAACATTTGATTCATCATCTGCTGATGGTGATATGCGGTTAAATTGTCCAAGTGATTATGTATATTCATCATTGGAATTTCGGCAGCAGCGGCAGCAGCTGCTATTCTTTGTGCTTCCATGGCTGCTGCAATTGCAGCATCATGAGCTCTCGCGGCAGCTTGCTCTTCTCGCCGAGCTCTTGCTTCATTCCGACGGTTCACTTCGTTGTAGATGTCTCTGAAAAATGTGAGGGAAATTGATTGCAAAAGCTTTGTTCGAAACAATGTTCAGCAAAATCCTTCACATCAATTTGCAAAAAAATCACGATTCTAGAAAATTATCATTTGTCTACTGAACTAAAAAAAAGCTCTCAAATGTTAGCAATCTCGTTTATTAATATAAAACATTGGTATTGTGTGAAAAAATATAAGTAAATATAAAACGTTTCTTTCAATTTCTGTTTGTACATTAAACACATCCCCGTTTACTGAGATCGTTCGCCACTCCGTATCTATCACTCACAGAGACACTCGCTTCCGAATTTGGGATGGGAAAATTTCTGGTCTCGGCGGCAATGGGTACTCGATGATGACACCATCTTCCAGATGTCTCTCGTACTGCCCCTTGTGGGTGTCATAGAAACTCGACGGGTCTTCGTTGAATTTCCGCAAATTTTCAATTGCCGGAACAATCTCATGTTTGTAGAAAACTTCGACGTTTCCTTCATCCAGTTCCTTGATCTTCTCCCAATCACCCAGTTTGAGAATCGGGATTAGGAGGTTCTCATGCTCCTCGTGGAAACAAGCGAGATTCTTAATGAATCGACACGGGTCAGTGAAGTCAAAGTTCTCATATTGCTGAAAAGAATTGCATGTTGAGAAGACTTTAGGTTTAGTAACTCACTATAGCGAGCTTTCCAAACACGAAAAGCGGGCAATATTGACGTTGATAGAGTGACGCGACATCTACGGCTACTGGAGAACAGCCTTTTGGTTCTTCCAATTTAGGGCGCTTCCCGCGGACATTTGCACCACCTGTATCCTTTCTCCTGGCGTATTTTGGCGTGTAATGAAGCTCCTTGAATGTAGTGTCCTTCGAAGAATCGAACACTGTGTTCAATGGGAAAAACACCATTCGTCTAGGGGACAGAGGAGAGTTCTGAAATGAAAAGTTGAAAATAATCAAATTAGACTTGATGATACCCTGTTTTGATCAACATCCCTGACCTCAGGCTCTTGTGGCATCATCGGCGACTGTTGTGCACGGTTCAGCGAGTTGTTACCCTTCACAGCTCGCTTTCTTGTTGTCTTTGGAGCAGTATTGGCAACTTTTTTGCTCGTTACAGAAGCCGCTCGAGTAGCTCCTGATAGCCTCCCAGGAGACTGATTCGAGAGTTGCTGCGGAGCAACCGAGCGTGCTCGTGTGCCTGGAGTCTGAGGTGGTTTTGAGACAACTACATGTTTGGGTGTCGGAGCTTTTTGAGTTGGTTTCGGTAATGGCGAAGTTACAGCTGTCTTTGGCGGTAGTGCTTCGGAATGAGCTGTTTCTGGTTCCGGCAACAATTGTCCTTTTCCTGGCGTAGGCGATTGTGTTTCGACTATATCCCTGGCTTGACGTACCATCGGTGATGAAGTAGTTGATGGCACTGGGGCGTCAATCTGCGAAGATATTGCGGTTTGTAGATTTAATGCACCCATTTTTGCAACTTTGACTGCGGCTGCAGGTGACCTCATTGGAAGTGACGAGAAGGATTTCGCTAGATCTGGAGGTTGATGTTTCGCTGCAAGCTCAGATGGAGCTAGGTCTACTATAACAGTTGGAGATATAGCTGCCGTTGTAGCCAGATCAATTTTAGCCATTTTTGATGGTGGATCTGAAGTGCATGAAATCGACGAAGTTGATGTCGGTGGTGAAAGTGTTGCTGATGACGTAGAAACTGTAGGATGTAGCGCTCCAGATCGAGGGCGTTTTCGAGTGGTCTCTTTCTCGAACCCTTTTGAAGTATTCGATGCCGTTGAAGCATTTGGAGCATATTTTAATTGCTTCGGAGTGTTCTCCACATTGTTGTTTTTGCGATCTGAGGGACTCCCTCCCAGTGGTGTTGGCGCGCGTACTTCTCCTGCTGATGGTGATGATACTACTTGTGGCAATTCCGATGAAGATGCCTTTGAAGTTGGAGCTCGTGAGCGAGGGCGTTTTGGAGCTAGCACTTTCTCAAGCCCTTTTGGTGTATTTGTGGTGAAGGGAACATTTGGAACATGTCTTAATAGCTCCGAATCATTCTCCCCATCGTTGTTCTTGCTATCTGGTGATACGATAGACAGCGCTGGGACCACTGCTGGAGTAGACGTTGTTAACGGTGCTGATACTACTTGTGGCACTATCGATGATGGAGTAACTTTCGAAGTTGGCGCACGCGAACGAGGGCGCTTCGGAGCCATAACTTTCAACCCTTTTGGGATAGCAGATGTGTTAGGAAAAATTCGATCATCCATTTGTTGCACCGACGCATTTTTCAAAATCGTGTTGCTTGTGCTGTTAAGAGCTCTCTGTGGAGGTGAAGACGGTCCGGGCACATCTGCCGGCGCTGGTTCTGGTGTTCGTGCTATTGTTGATGAAACCCCTGGAGCTGGCGCACGCGAACGGGAGCGCTTCGCACTAGCCATTTTCAACCCTTTTGGCATGGAGAATTTATTAGGTGCCTCTGAAACTGCTCTCCGGCGCACCGGAGCATTATTCGAAGATGTGTTGTTCCTGTCATTTGGCGAATTTCCATTCAAAATAGACGGCCTCGAAGCATCTACTTGTGGTGGCAATGCCTGAGAAGGAGATCTCCGAGGAGGCGCTTGAGCTCGAGGTCGTTTTGAAACAGCTTTCTGCATAACGGACTTTGACCGAACCGGTTTTGAAGTAGCGTTGTTTGAACTGCTCGAATCGACCAATGCAATTGTAGTGTTATTTCTTGGATCTGGAGAATACTGAAAAGAAAAAAACGACATTGGTAATTTGAGCTTAATGAGACGAACCGAATTCCTTGTTTTCCTGTTCTTCGGTTCTGAGTTTGTAGAATCATACGCTACTATTGTATTTGCGTATGGGCACATAGTGAACAAGTTTTTCGAGCCAGCTGATCGAGTCGACCGCCTGGAAAATTGTAAATCCGAGGTTGACAGGCAGAAAATGATAACTTACGGAGTGTTCAAAAGATCTTGGCCATTCACCACCTTTTGGTTTGGCCGCTTGGGAAAGACATCGAGTAAACCGTGGGCTTTGTGCTTGACCATTTTATCGCCTGAAATGTCTTCATTTTCTAAAAATACAAGAAAAAGATTTGGGCAAGAACTCAAATTTTCGCCAAGTAGGAAGGATGTTGATAGAAGAAAACTGCGCGCACGAAAAGGCGTGCAGAGAACTAGAGCATTTTTGAACCGTACTATTATCTTAAGTCTTCAAACACAATTCAGAATATATGAGAAAGTGGGAATCAAAATATGAACAAATCAATCAGATGAAACGTATATGAAACGTGGGAAACATTCGAAAAAAAATCAATTGATTCGCGCCGTCGCGCTGCAAGACCTTGCAAACAGCATTATGCTCCTTGAAAGAGTACGGTATCTAAAGATGCGGGATTCCCTTTGCGTTTGTCATCAACCTTTTGGATCTCTTCAGTTTTCCAATTGTTCTCATGTAATTTTCTTGCTTTTCAGTTATTGTCCATGTTCAGTTAGGCACAAAGTGCGATGAGTACAAGAAAGAACTAAGACACTCAACTCACAAGAGAAATTAACAAGAGAATTATGAGTTCGGCTAAGAGAGGAGCTAGTGTAGGATTGGGAAGCACGGTTCGGAAAGGATTCAATCTGAGAAGGCGACGCCAGCGTACAAGATTTGCCAGCTTGAAAAGAAGAAATGCCTCCAAAAAATCTAGCAACAAAAAGCCACAGAACATGCCTGGCACAGCTAACAAGCGAAAAGCAGGTGCCGCATCTGTGAACAGCAAGAGAAAAAAAGAAGAATCCATGACTATGAATGCGAACATCGAAAAACAGACGCCTGTGAATAAAAAAGCCTTGAAGCGAGAAGAGGCTAATAATGTTGGAGCGAGTGAAGAAAATGTGCTTCCCGACGTTAACGAAGCAGGAAAGGAAGAACCCAAAGTTCAAGTCCCGACAAAGCCGTTTGTTGGAACATTCCGAATGTTTGAAAAGCATAAAACAACCCTCTATGGATGTGCTTTCAACCAGTTCTTACACCCTCCTGAAGTTCCCACTGCCGCTGCTGTTGGTGGAACAAGAGTGAGATGGTTCAGAAAATAAATAAATTAATTAATATTTACAGGTGCACTTATATAAGTTCTCGCCATATGCACCATATGGAAACAATCACATCATTGATTACAAAGACGTGAATTTGGAATTCAAAGTATGGGTCATATTTCAGAATATTTTATTGCAAACCTTCTTTCGGCAACGTATATTTCTATCTGTTTTTCAGGAAGCGGAAGACTTGTACTCCGTGGCATGGTGTCAAATCGGGCCGGACGAGTACAGGATTGTATTTGGAGGAGAGACAGGTCGATTATATGTCATGGACGACAGAACGATGAAAATCACAAAAGTGATACAATATCTCCAGAAGGTTTAATTGACTCGAAACATGCTGTATTTTTAGAATATAATCGCAAACGGTGGCGCAATCAATGATATTCGAACGTGCCCAACAAACTCCAGACTGTTTGCAACTGCCTCCAAAGACAAATCAATTCGCGTTTTCGACATCAGAGCTACTGCGTATCTTCTTGTGTTCGGTGGACTCGACTCTCATTTGGATAGCGTTCTGACCGTGGTAAAAACATTGTCAACATATAATTGTGGTCAGTATTGATGAAGTATTTTCATTAGGATTGGACTCCTGACGGCAACAAGATTTTGAGCTGTGGATTTGATCACTATGTAAATGGATGGGACCTCTCTGCAAAAGAAGTCCAAGATCATTTGACATACTGTACCAAGTACCTTGACGAAAACAGGCCTATCAAAAAGATCAGGTTCGTTGGGAGAAACCATTTATTAGAATCAATTGTTTCAATTTTCAGGGGCATTGATGATAGGCGCACCAGGTTGGCCAAAAGCATTTTGTATGTTTGTACTGAGCGTTAAAGAGCCAGATGTTTTGGAATGATATTTACTTCTGTTTCAATATTTCTGAGGGTTTTTTTCAGCGACCCGGAAGGATATACCAAGCAGTTTCATAAACCATCGAACATGATCAGACAAATCCATCACGATTATGTAGATTGCATCAGAACTGTTCCCGGTGGAAAAGAAACATACTTCATTACGAAAGGATGTGGTAGGGAATCACTTCTTCGTTTTTGGAGATTCGGTACATATGGCAGTGTGACTGAGAACTCTATCACTGGACAGCCATTGATTTCACACACCCTAATTTTCACAAAGAAATGTACGAGTGCAAGTCTATGGTTCAATAAATTCGCAATCGATCCAAAACATGAGTTCATCGTGGCAGGCGGAGATTCAGGAGATTTGCATTTCTTCAATTTTGATAAAAAAGAAGACCCGTAAGGTCATAAAATTTACTCAGTTTGAATCATACATTTTTCAGTATCTACACCGTAAAGCTGAATTCAAGAAAAGAGATGACTCGTCAGGTAGCCTTCAGTAACGATGGAAAAATCATACTCGCTGTCGGACAAAAAGGTCTGATCTGCCGTTTGGATAGAGTTCCAAAAGAATCTCCCATCAATCAAAATTCTTGGCGGAGGCTCTGAAAAAAATTATTTACATCATTTTATCGCTTTTCTATGCACCAACTAACTACCGAAATCCCGTACCATGTTTATCTTGCATGACAAGAGTTCATGTTTTACCTCCAACCAATTTTTCCCTTATTAACTGTTTTATTTTTACTTTGCACAATTTTCACTCACTTTTATCTCCCAAAAACTCACTAACTTTCATGAGAATAGTAGAACTTTGAGTTCTGCATTTTACAATTGCTTCTACTGACATTACCTCGATAAATGTGACAATCGTCCAATTGTTTTCTTTCTAGGAACATTCAAAATACTTGTGAAATAAACATTTTCGAAGCTCCATTCCATTTCTTTCCTACTACTATGAGATGCTAACAACCGGTATTTAATCACAAAGTTTTCATCCAAAACGGTGAAACAGCTCGGTTTTGGAGACCGGACCTTAAGTTAGTATTCAAGATGAAGATAGACTATTTTTTTTCACACGAAACGCAATTGCCGTAACCACAAACGCCTATATACTCTAATTGAGGTGTCCTCCATTTGAAGTGCACCTCCAGGATGCCATTGAAAAATAAAGGTACTCGCACCTCAATTTGAGTGTTCACGGTAGTTTAATCAACGCTGAAAAAACTGGTCTGGAGTAAATAACTCTCATTTCACTATTTACGAGTTTTATCAGATCACAAAAAAAGATTTCCCAGTGAGAGTAAGTGCGCTCTAGCGGTCAACTCTTTTCGAAATGCGCTGCGTCTCTCAATTCGTTATACGCTTAAGTGATTCTCTATTTCCTATCCTCCATTTTTGACCAGTTTCTTACAAGAAATCTGTTGATTCTTCTATTTTTTTTATCGATTTCTATTTTTTTGACAGTCCAGTTTTTAGAAATGGTAGAACAAAATTCAACCGTTACTGGTTCAATGCCGAAGATCTCGTTCGGAGTAAAGAAGCGAGAGGAGAAAAAGGTGCAGGCTCCAGTACAGACTGTAGTTATTGATGGTAAGCTATTTCAGTCTTCAGAAAAAAAAAAATGAAATTTCAATTATTTTCAGCTGATGTAGATAGTGATGAAGAACGAGAGAAAGATGAGATGGAAAGAGCTGCTAAGAGACGGAAAATGACTCATTTCGAAGATGGAGATATTCAGTGAGTTTCATATAAAAATTTATTGCTTTATTCACAAACTCAGTTTTTCAGAGGCGATATAGATCCTGTTAAAGAAGCCGCCGTCATTCCAATGGTTGTAGAACACGACTGGAGGACTCAGAAGTTGCTTGAAAAGGAAAAAGCTGGAACACTAACAGAAGAAGACCGTGCAAAATTGGCGTTAGTTTTACCCAATGGCGTAGATGGAGAAAATGGAGGCACTGATGATAACGGAGAGAAAATTGTGGTGGATGAAACACGCGTTGACACAGAAGACGCTGATTATTCAGCAATTCCCATTGAAAGTTTCGGATTGGCGATTCTGAGAGGATGTAATTGGAAGGATGGCGATGGAATCGGCAAAAATCCACAGAAGGTTCCGCTGAGACTTCCAAATCGTAGGCCACCTGGACTTGGGTTGGGAGCCACACCAAAAAATCCAACAGGAGATAAAAAGAAGAATACGGATAGTAACGGAAAAGAAGAAAAGATAGAAGAGATCAAAACTGGAAGTTTTATCAAAGTAGTTGATGGAAGGAATAAAGGAATTTATGGAAAAGTGGAAGGAAGAGATGACGATTCGAATTCGCTTTTCATACGAACAGCGATCGGTGGCAAATCAATCAAAGTTAGTCAAATAGTAGTGGTGGCAGTTAGTGCAAAGGAGTACGAACGGGATTCCAAATGTTTAAGTGAGTTTTTGCGACTGTTATTTCATTTAATTCATTATGAGTTTTCAGATAAAAACGAGTATGACAAAGAAAAAGAAAGGATAGAGGGTGAACGAAGGAAACAAGAATCAGACCGCCCATCCACATCATCTGATTCAAAAGACTATAAGCAATCTTCAAGAAACGGGAAAACGGATAAATATGAGAAAGAAGACAGCAGAGAGAACAATAGGTTGTGGGCTCGAACTGATCTTCTAGTTCGCTTTATTGATGCAGACTACAAAAGAGGATCATTATATAAAAAGAAAGTTCGGATAGTTGATGTAGCTGGAAAGAATGATATTACGATAGAGGATGATAGAAGACACACACATTACAGTAAGTTAATGACTTTTAGATATTAAAGTTAAATTTCAATTTTTTCAGATATCCGTCAATCCTGGTTGGAAACTGTAATTCCACGAAACAATGGAGAGAAATTGATGATTGTCGGCGGAGAAATGAGTGGAAAGCTAGCAAAAATGTTGGAAAAAGACAAGAATAAAGAGAGAGTCACAGTCGAATTGCTGGCGACGAATAAAGTGGTCAAAGCGTATTTCGAAGATGTCTGTGCTGTTGAAATTCGTCATGAAGAAGATTACGAGTGATTAAATAATTCCATTTTCCCAGTGATCAGTTGCTTCTTTTTTATAATTTTTAAAAATTTCTTTTCATGTTAAAATGCTATTTAAATAATTAATACAATTCTCGCGTGAACCTTTGCCACGTGCCACTTTGCCATTTGCCACGTGACATTTGCCAAGTGTTCAGTTTGACTTCTCGAATCAGTCTTTCCTTGCCAATCAGTTTTTCATAAGAATACACATTGTCATTGTTAACTTCAAGAAAGATGGAAAATGTGTTGCATGATTACGATGATGATAATGAAGAAACTGCACACGAGTTATCAGAAATTGAGTTGGAAGAGCTTTTCATCACGAAGTTTGTGGAGCCGAAGAAGAAAGAAGATGAAAACCGAATCGAGACAGCTCGTGCCTGTGGATCCCCGATGGAAATCTGTAGTCCGATTCAGAGAGATGAGTTCCTTCTGGATGATCATGATCACATTTTGGAGGAACACTCTTGTTTAGTTCGTCCAATTCAAGAACAAGTGAACTCGGATAGTGCCGTTGAACTGTTGAGTCGTATTCTGGCAGCGACAGAGGAGGATTTAAAGAAAACGGTGAAATGGAATTATTTTGAGAAATCAAGAAAATGGAAGAATACTAGTCGAGGTAAACAGTTTTTTATTGGAGAAAATTAGAATTCTGAACTTTAGTCTCCGAGCTGAATCTCATCAATTCCGTCCTTCCACTTGTCGATCATCGTCCAACTCATCTTCATATTTACTGTCGTCGTCTCATTGAATCCGATCTTCCGAATATCATCAGACAGTGTCTACTTGATGTGGATCCACCCACAAAGATCTCATCGCTTTTTCGGATTTCTTTGAAAACGGAGATGCCATTGAAACAGTTTATAGGGTTTGTGAATCGAAAAGTTCTCCTAACTATGTCAGTTTTCAGTCAACTTGGAATACTAACCCACACAAATCCGAATATTGAAATTCGAGATGCTATTGGAACAGCATTGAGAAGAAATTTGGATGGAAGCAATCAGAAGTTTCTGACTTACGATATACAAGAACTGGCAGAATTGGAGCAAAAGTTGTCACATTTATCAGTTCAACCTATGATTGGAACTGCTCGTTTTGCATTCAGAAGTGTTGGAAAACCATTTGTGACTGTCAATGTTGAGTATCACAATGAAATTGATTCACATGGAAGACGTTGCAAGGTAAGTTCAGAGATCTACTAACTATCTTATCTATACTTATTCTATCATATTTCAGGCAATTGTAATCGAACAACTCGTCTCTCCACTTCCAGGAACCTTTCAAAACAGACGTGTCACGTTTGGTTCTCCTTTAGTCGAAAGGATTCACGTCTTCGAAATCGATGAGAATCTTCCATTTCACTCTCTGAAATATCCATTCAAAATTCAAAATCTCGTCGATTTCCTCCAGAAAGTCGATCCACCCTCTTTTAAGAATGTCACTTTTCGTTAAATTTATGAATAAAGAATTGACTAGAATATATATTTATTTGGATGCCTATTCACATATCACAATTGTGCCACAAACTTCTTATAAACTTGAACAATTGTATCCAGATTCTCATCATTCACATTCCAATTTAACACCATTCGAATGCGTCTGGCGTCAAAAGTCATCGCTAGAATATCGTGTTTTTGGAAGAATTCATTGAGTTGTTGAACTGAGACTCCATTCTCACAATGAATCAAAACCATGTTGGTGATCTCGTTTTCCTTAGCGTAGACTTTCTGAAATAACATTTCATTTGAATTGTTCACAAGATTGTGATAAAATTACGTTTCTCAAGGCGTCTGGCGTCGCATCATTGATCATTTTCGACAGTTTCTTTGCTCTCTCATGATCTGCTTTGATCGTTGCTTCTGCGTGATCCAATGCTACATGAGCTGCTGCAGCCAATACTCCACTTTGTCTCCATCCTCCTCCCAATGCTTTCCGGCTGTGACGAGCACGATCAATGAAGGCTTTTGGACCAACGACAATAGATCCAACCGGTGCTCCCAATCCTTTTGAGAAGCACATTTGAACGGTGTCAGCGAAGGAGGCAATGTGCTTGACAGTTGTGTTACAGGCCACTGCAGCATTGTAGATACGGGCTCCGTCCATATGGACTTTCAGGCCACGACGTTCAGCGAGCATTTTAACAGATCTCATCCAGTCGATTGGAAGAGCCTTTCCACCAGTGTAGTTATGCGTATTTTCAATGCAAATAAGTTTCGATGCTGGCATGTGACAGTCCTAAAATATAAGAAGTTTTCGGTTGAATTCAAACAAGGTTCAGCTGCTTCCAGCTTCTCCTTCACTTACTTTTCACACAACACATGCAAAACGAAAAGGTTAAACACGAAAACCAAAAAAAGGAACAAAGGACAAAAGCTCACAGGGATACTTGTTACTTCAACATCACACTTTTCATCATAAATTTGAATATAACCTCCCTTGACACGAATCGCCTGTTCAATATCGTCCAAATCCATCGTTCCATCCGGTTTCACTTCCAAAGTTGTTGCAGAGATTCCACCGAGCTGAGCGTAGTTTCCTTGTTCCCAACGATGAATATGATTGTAACGCCCGACGATGATCTCCTCACCACGTTGACAATGAGCCATGATAGCCAGAAGGTTTCCCATTGTTCCACTGGCAACGAAAAGACCGGCTTCTTTACCGAAAAGTTCAGCACATCGTTGTTCAAGTCTAGTTGTAGTCGTGTCTTCTCCATATACATCGTCACCAACGATGGCTTCAGCCATGGCTTTTCGCATTTCCACTGATGGAACTGTTACCTAGAGATAGAGAAAGATTCATACGAATTGATTCTCTGAAAAATACACCTACCGTATCAGATCGTAAGTCGATACTTGTGTGAGTTTTGTTGGATTTCGTTGTATAGGCGGATGGCTGTAAACAAATGTACGAGCTAGATGAATTCGGTATTCCATAAGTTACCGTATCCAAGAGATCAGTGGACGATGAGTGTCCATTTCCGTTCATTTGCGTTTGGGTCATGGTTGCGGTAGCGAATTTGCGAAAAGTGGCTGAAAAGGTTTATTATCAAGTTTGAAGTGCCGATTCGTTCAATTTGAGAGAAAGTAATAGTCAAACTTTGAAAAATCTATGCAAGACTCTATGGAGCCGCTTATCACTCCAAACCGAAAATCTAAACAATGACAAATAAAAATGCTTAAGTACGAAAAGTTTTTGATGATATTGCATAAGAAAGTAAAGAGAAGGAAGATAATGGCAACTTTTGATCTTTTTTCTCGGTTTGCAGTTCCTAATTCTACGAAGAATAGAGTAAAGTGTCTGGTAGATGTCATCAGGCGAGAGAACTAATGATGACAAAATTCTGGGTTGCACGTTGCGTATATTACTTCTTTTTATCACAAAGATTTGATAATGAAGATGGGAAATAAATTGAAAAGACAGAGAAATGAGAGGAGAGCATGATAACACAGATCAAACATTGACCCAAATTGAGGACATTTGTTTGCATGTATTTTTGGGTACAAGACTCGAAACTTACCATTTCCTAAAACTAAAACCCGTCGAGTAATTTGTGAGTGCATATCTGAAAAACATTCTCATTTTTTGAAAAATTGATATCAAACAATTACCGATAGTTTTTATCGACTTTCGAGTGAGAGAAAATGACAAAGAAATGATTTCCTTCTTCTTTCTACATTGACGTTTTTATTCAAACACTGTACAGGGAAAAAGTACAAAATAAGAACACAGCGGATGGTTTTGCTTAAAACTTATGAAACAAGAAACATATACAGAACGATGCAATGAATGAGGGTTAGTTATATAGTTCAAGTGAGTGAAATAAAGGTGAGAAACAATGATGGCTTAGGTGGCAAAATCTTCAAAAACTCCGAGTTGACGGCACCTTGCTTTGAGACTGTTGATGACCTGCTCGTTCGAAGCGAGCATCCTGGTGCTTTCCAATTGATCCTGGAATAAGTTAATTGATAGTTTTACAAAGAATGGTTAGTAGTTAGGACTGAAAATTATATATCAGAATTAAATACGTTTTATAGTATTTCAAATCAAATTTTTCTATTTGAACAGTCTGATATTCAAAAAAAAAACAGAAGGATTGCCAAGATGATTGGCATGTGAATGCTATTGACTATCTGAATTTCGATATTTTTATTTCACTGCAAAACACTCAATTTAACTCTCTCTTTTTGTTTATTTTCCATCAACTCTCGTCTAAAAACTGTTAAAACAAACACACCTCATGCAGAGCACTGACTATTTGATCCTTGTTACTAGACTCTTCCGTCGCCTTTTTATAAGAATCTTGAAGCTCTTCCAATTGTTTTCTAAGAGAAATGATTTCTTCTTCAAGTCTTTTCGAATATTCAGTTCTATCTGCCAATTGACGAGCAACTAGTGATGCTGGAGGATCAAAACTAGATCCACCTCTGGCTTGTTTCAATTGCTCCTCGAGCATTTTTCGGTTCTCGGTTTCTTGATAACGACGTGCGACTTCTTCATCGATTTGATTTCTCAATCGGGTGTTCTCCTCAATAAGTCTATCAATTGAAGTCTTCGAATCACTATACGATGCGACACTATTCTTCTCAGCCCCTTGCTTCCACAACTCAGCTACTTGTTGGCTCTGTGCCAATTGCACTTTGAGTTGTTCGATAGCCGAATCTTTCTCCGCGATAACCTTCTCCACACTCGCAGCTGACTCTTTCATTTTCAATTGGAACTCGTTTTTCAAAACTTCAATTTGTCTGATTTCGTCTTCAATATCTCTGGATTTCAAGAGAGTTGAATCCGATTTCTGTTGCAATGTAGCCATTTTTGCAGTTTGTGCATTCAGTTGAGCCTTGAGTTCACCGACGAGAAGAAGGGAAGTTCGGAGAGCCACTTCTGTAGATTCGACGTCAGCCACGTTGACAAGAGAGGAGTTATCTGAAATGTTTTGATGTTTAAATGCAGTTTCAGATCGTCAACCAACTCGAGCATTCAGATTCTGAAACAATAGACATATTCTGAAGAGTGATGGCAGTAACCGTTGGATCGACAAGAGAAGCCATTGGGGTTGACATT
>GL380142.1:68925-91043 GCA_000143925.2 Caenorhabditis brenneri
TGTGATGTATGAAGAGTGCTACGAGTATCCTGAATTGCACAAGTTGATGTACCGTGTCCAAGAGAAGATCGCCTATCTTCGTCGCAGAGATACCAGCCCATATTACAAGTGATTGTTTCCTCCACTTCAGGTATTCAGTTCAAATAACTTCTAGTTTCTAATTATTTTCTCTTTTTATTCAAATTTTCTCAATCTTTCTATCATTTTCTGTTCTAATAATCAAATAAATCACGGGTTCCTGGAACTTTCTGTGATCTCTCCACTTGATTGTACCATTATATCATTTCGAAGACAATAAAGTTGAATTGAAATTTAAAACTTGTGTTATGTGTTCAGGCTGAAGAAGTAAGACCATAGACTTCACGTGGCATAAAAAAAAACTAATCATACTCCAGATAACAGAACTTCTTTCAATTTTTCTGATGTCCCCCAAAGTCATGGTACGAATTGCTGGGCAACTGTAGTTGTAGTTCCATTTATTTTTAATGCTCGTACCACAAATGTAACATCTACACTTCTTCCACCTCTTCCCTCCATCATTAGAACTGATCTTCTTCTAACCCCATTCCATTTCCCATATTCAATACGAGACTGACTCCCTGGAAATTGAAATCCTCCGCCATTTCGATGAATTCCGGACAACAAGAAAAGGGAATCTTTACATCATAAAATATGCAGATTACACATCGTACAACTCTTTTCAAAAACTACATCATTCAGTTGTTTGGTAAGCAGAGAGAAAAATACAAATATTCTCTGGAATTTCATAAATTTTTCAAACGATACAACCTCGAAATTTACTCTTGTAGGAGTGTGTTCTTCGGTTTTGAATGAGGAAATGATTGGTGTTTTCAATCGAAAGTTCGAGATGAAAATGAAGTCAAGGCATCTTTTTTGTGAGTGCTTATGTGAATAAAGAAAAAAATCAACAGCAACTATCTTATTGGGACATGAAACCTCTAAATTAGCTCATTCGGTTCAAAAGTTTATGAGAAGGGATGTTTCCAAGTACGTGCGATTCCCTTCATTTAGCTACATTTTTCTGATTTCTAGGCTTAAATGGCTCAATTTATGTATAATATGAAGTCCACTGAATTGTGCTTTCCCCCGCATATTCACATACGTTTTCTTCGTTTTTATTTTCTCAAAATTCTTGTTTTTATGAGCTTTACGAAACCCATGAGGCGAATATATATGTCATTGATGTTCAAAGGTTATTTAATTCGATTAAATGTAAAATGTAGGATCATCAGATCGGATTAATCTCAAAAAGAAATTTTTTGATGTTAGTACGAATTCATATTTCGTGGGTTGAAAAGAAGAAAAGGTTGAATGTGATGTGTGGATTTTTGGCCTTTTCTTAAAAATTGAATCGGATGATTCAGATTGAAATGTTAGCATTTTAAGTTATTGGAGCCCGGTGGAAAAGAAGAAATCGGAAAAACTAATTCAAAGAATCTGACATACAAAAGTGGTGATAATGCCTAAGATAGTCTTAGAAAGAACTCAGTTTTAGAAGAGATACTATGAAACGATTCAACAGAATCTCGTTGGTAATTCCGAATAAATTCTCTCTTTAATAAAACAATACTAGAATGCTCATATCTTTATTAACTTTCTTTCACAAATCAATTATTTTTTGGTCTCTCAGCTCCAATCACAATCATTCCTCCTTCTCCGGATCCACCGTATCCTCCTCCTCCACCATATCTACCTCCTCCTCCATGTCTACGACAGTTGTGTCCAGCAGCGAGAGTGAAGTAGAAAGCAATAAGGACGAATAGAGAATAGAAGTTCATTTTGAGAATTCTGATTTCCAGTTGCAAAAGGATAGGGGTTTTATAGTAAAGTTCCGATATTGTTAATGGCAGAAAGTTTAGTATCTTAGTCTTGAAAAAATGAAACCCGTGTTTATTTTATTTTTATGGTTGGTGGTGACAAGTTTTGAGCGATAAATTGATGAGCAATACATCCGGAACTATAAAATATGCACGGAAACATCAGAAACATAATGTGCAAAAGTAGAAGGAAGCTTAGGAAAGTTTAAGAAACTTACTGCAGAGTTTAGAAAAAGAAGAATTACAATTTGGATTAAGTCACCAAAAGCAAAGCTACCGGGTTAAAAAAAGGTAGACTATACCGTCGATGAGAACTGGATGAATCTAATTGTGGTATTATTCTTCGCTGGGAAAGCCTCTCTGGTTGATACCTGAGTGTTGGATTTCTGTCCTCTAAAACTTAATGAAAATCTCATGACATCAAGTAGCACAGCCTCTTTATTCCAAATTCATAGCTCATCTTTTCTTCCTGAACTTGTCATTTTTTGTATACTGTTCATGAATAAAACAAATCGTCCAGTTCCTCCTTTTTCGTCACTCGTAGTCAATGATAGTCGAGTATTTTCCTCGTAGTTTTTTTTCTATTTTCATTTTGTGGAACTCTCATCATTTTCTTCCTTGGGCAGATTATTCAAATCGGATAACTTTTTATTGTGATGAGAGATGATTCAATTTTGTTTTGTACAATATTCAACAGGATTCGACCTGCAAGAGTCAACAGATTTACGATGAGATAATAGAAAAACGATAGTTGTGCCACCATGACGGGAACGGATCAAATAGTGACATAGAGTAGATTTTCGGTTTAAATTTGAATTTCTGAATGATATGAAGTTTTTTCTTTCCAATCTTTACAAACTGGAACTTTTAGATTTTCTTGGTGGCAGTAGACAGAGCTCAATCTAATTTATATGAAGTCCATTTCTAATTTCATCTTCATCTTCCCCTCAGAGTGCATCAGTTTGAAACAATTTCCTCATTTTTAATGACTTCTCTCCACCATTTATTACTCATTATTCCACACATCTTCCCCTTATGATGACACCATACTAAACTCCAAATTTCCTACATTCTCTTCTCCATTTAACCTTGTTTTCCTTATCTTTCGTATCCTCTGACATGTGCTCCTTGTCTTTAACTATGAGATCATATTGTGACATGTCCTCCTACACCCTTAGAACACAACCTACTCAGAAATAATCCGTCTATTGTTCCATTCCTAAGGATGAATAAGTGCAGAAGAACCTAAGCTTCCTAAAATTCTACAGTAATCCATATTTACCTCTCTCTTTCTTCAGAAGTGGACTATTCAAATCACCTGTCAAAGTGATGTCTGTTCTTCAGAAAATCAACGAGTTTGTTCCCGGAAATATTTGAATAAAATACGAAATTGGTACCGGGATAGTGTCTGGAACCAACAATAACACTACAAAACGTTATGAACCCGCTATGAAAACTGGAAGATTAAATAACAATTTTTCCTTTCGCGGAGCAGGTGTTCCATTCGTACTGGAGGAGGGAGAGAAGAATAACGAGAGCGTGTGACAAAGTGTTTCTCCGGAGGAAAGGCCTTTTTTGGGTCCGAAAAGGAAACAAAACCTTTTAATCTTTTTGAGCCGTTGGAAAAAAAAAACGAAGCAGCTTAGAAGTGTTCTTATGAGAAAGTAGTTCAAAAAGAACTAGTTTTTTTGAATCATGGTGGTTTTTATTTTGAAAACTCCAACCGTGCAGTCTGAGAGTTCTAGAAATTGATGACCTCATTTTTGCAAAACTTCGAAACGAAGTGACGTTTTTTGAAGGATCATTAAGCTTTTGAGATTTCTTCAGATTATTTTTAAAGCGGAATAAAGTTCAGAAGTTCAGAAAATAATCTAAAATCCATAGAACTTTAGTACCAGGAATTTGTGTCATGAAAGACAATCTCTGCAATTAGTGCCGTTGTATTAAAGGACTCTATAAACTCAGAAGGCCCTCCAGAACTCTGGTTCATATTCAGATTTTTGTTCCTTGACCTCTATATTTCTCCTGAAAACGCACTTTTACTTCTCTCCATTTTTAACGTTCTTCCCCCATTCCAAACACCTATTTTCCAGGTAAAAGTCTTTCCGAATGTTCGAATTTCCAACATTCTTCAAGCAAAAACACTAAAAAATGTACATCTTCCTCTCTTTTGTCTTCTGATTCTTCTTCTTTTTTCTCTTGGATGTTTTGGAGTGCTCACCGGAATCCAGGCTCCGCCCCTTTCAGTCACATAAAAGACGCCCCGAAATCTCCGCCCCATATCTCATTTTGCGCTCTCGCTTTCCTCCTCTGACAAACATATTTAATAGATTGAAATCCATCCAGGTTCTTGCTCCGTCTTATCTTTTTCGGATCTTTTAGAATAAATATCCTCAGATGACGTTTCACTGGATATCTTTCTTTCTTTTTTGGGGGCATTCCGAACCAAAGAAAAAGGAGGGAAAAGAGAAGAACTAATGGTCCCGAAAAAGAGCATCTGATATGTCAGATGGATTATATCTTCATTCTCTTTTCTCTTCCTTCTTTACGTATTCTTCTTCTTCCTTCTATACATTTTTCTGTTTCCAGGTATCATCATGTCAAAGGCTTTCCTGCTCTTTTTGGCCGTTCTCTTCTTGCTCACCACCGTCGTCGATGCGCAACGATTCATTGTAAGTTTTTGTTTATTAAAACTTGTTCTACTATTTTGATTTGCTTGAGACGGTGCTTTGTAGCGCAATAGGTTATGTTTTTGAATTCCGATCTACTGCTTTCTCTCCTTGCTGGTTCATCCCCATCCGTGGCCTCCTCTGTTCTTTGTCATTCCCCATTCACTCCTTCTCATTTTAGGACGTGATGATGGCACGAAATGAGGAGCTCAACGGACTATTGAGCAACAGTCGTCGATACGCAGCTAATGGAAATTCGCCAATGCTCAAGAGGAACTCTCTTCTTGATAATCTATACAATATCGGCTACTTTCAGTATTGATTCGTAACTTTCGATGACAATTACATTTGCGATTTTTGATATAAAAGAGAGAGAAATTTGAATAAATCCGAGCAATTTGTTGATGATTTTCTGTTCTTTTTGATCCGATTCGAAGATCTGAAACGATCCAAGATTATAGTGAAACGTAATCTCACTCATTTATTATTCATCTCTATTACACATAGATTTAAAAAATGAAATCCACAACCATTAAACCCCTACATAAATGAAAAATGGATAAGTGCATGTAAAAGTAAATCGGGAAATAAGTGGGAGACGGGATGGAGGATCGGTAGGTTAAGACTTGAATGGAATCGGGTTAGCCTTCGGATATTTTTGGAGCAAAAAGCGTGTCGATATGACGTTCATGCTTCAAGATAACGTTGATGAGAATCCTTCAAACCTAACCTGATCCCGATTAGAAGTTCAGTGGGATAAAAAGAGACAATCACCAGAAGAGCACCGAGAACTACAGGAGTAGATTAAGAAAAAAGTAAGTAGAAAAAGAAAGTTAAAGTTGAGTTCAAATGATATTAAAAGCTCTAAAAAGGGAGGATGAATACGGTAAGAGGGTAGACACACGGGGGGAAAGACTAGATAAATCCACAGGAACCAGAAGACATTATGCGTAAAAAAGAGATAGGAAATATAATAATTGTTGGGAATAATAATGAAGAGTTTTTCGAGAATAGCCTCCATTAAACTGTTCCTCCAACTATAGAACTAGGAGGTTTCATTCTCAAACCCTTTCTTATTATTCCAACAGAAAATGTTAATTACATAATAAAATACACACAATAAACGATAACTAAA
Source organism: Caenorhabditis brenneri (assembly GCA_000143925.2). NCBI lineage: Eukaryota > Metazoa > Nematoda > Chromadorea > Rhabditida > Rhabditidae > Caenorhabditis > Caenorhabditis brenneri. Next base: position 74,568 of record GL380142.1, read on the forward strand.
ATGCATTAGAAATCCGTATTTCAAGAACAAATTAGAAAGATCCAGAAACATTCGGACTGACATCTTCTCCGGAAATATATCTAATTCTCTCTTCAATTCGTTCTTTTCGTCTTCTCTCTCGTTCTTCTTTCTCTTCTTTTGCTTTTCGGAGAGCCATTCGGACACGTACAGTATCCAACTCACGAGGCTCTGGACGACGTCCGTCCAATTTCACCTGCAAAACAATCCCAGTTTTAGTCTGAATTCAGAATCAAAAACATTGTTACCTCACTGCTACGCTCTCCGAATAGCTCGAGAACCTTCGTTCTATATTCAACGATTTTGCGAACCGGATTATCACGGAGAAGGAGGATTTCGAGGCACGGAAGTCTTCCGATTCCCTGAACAGCTTCGAGTGTTTGAATATTGTTTCCCTTCACATCCAAATATTCCAACGAGTACAATTTGCCGAGACCCGTCAAATCTTCGATGGCGTTCTCACTCAAAACCAGTTTCTTCACATTTCCCAATTTCTCATTCCATCTGAAAACAGGTAATAAGGGAGAGAAGGTGGTGGTAAATAATAGAGGGAAATGTGTTTCAATTTTATGGCTCTCGGAAATTATAGGTGTTGAAAGGTCGAAGATGGTGGTAGGGGAGTGTGGTAAGAATAGAGAAATAATTGACGGTTGGTGTCGTGTTCTCGATACAAAATTTTAAGTTTTATTTTAGAAATTCTTGTTCTTGAATTTATTTGCCGCCAACTTCTTTGAAATTCCGTTACGGTTTCATAAAACTATTTCAATTTTTGATTAAATTGTGTTACCGTAATCCCATTTTTCTGAAAACAAAAACTTACGCCTCAATCTTCGTAATCGTATTATTCGACAAATCAAGCTCTGTGAGAGAAGAAAGGAAAGCGAGATTAGATCCAATATCTATGATGGAATTGTAGCTCACGTTCAGAATTCGCACTTCTGGGAGCAGTTTCTAAAAAAAGCTTCAATTATTTTTCAGCCATCTCTCTGTTTGTATTACCATGCTCTCATCAAATGATTTAATCTCATTGAATGAAAGATCAACTTCTTCCAAGCACTTCCATGCTCCCATCTCTTCCACTTCCAATCCCGCTTCCAAATCTTCTTCATCGAACAACAAATCCTTGATTCGCTTCATCGAATAATGAACAACGAGTCGACGGAGAGTCTCTCGAACACTCTTTATTCCATTGATACGACACACATCACTGTCAGCAATCTACAAAAAGAGACTATACTTTGAGATTCATCAAGATATAACGAACCCATAAAGCCTTGAGTGATTTACAAAAGTAGAGACTCATATCCAAAGAATTCCATACGATATTCGATGTTCCCACATATCCTTTTTGTCCCCTGATTTTTAGAGCACATACTCGATGCAAGAAGTCTATGGTGTTTCCAATGTCAGCAACCATATTGACATCTGGAACTAACGAAACAATAGAAACTGACGGATTATGAATGGAAGTGATTCAAATGATAGATGAGATGGCTAAACTTTTGTGAGAACTAATTGGAAGTCATTGAGAAAATTTAGAGATTTGAAAAATTGGGAACAGATGTTTTGAGTTACATACAGAAATATGCTCTTGGTAAAAAAAAGACTTCAAACTTTTCACAGCAAAACAATCAGTACTCAACCCTGAATTCTATAATTTTGAAGATTTTGAACTTCCGAGAATGAGGACTGATAAAACTTTAAAATAGATGACAAACCTGGTGCCGTCGGTTCTGGAAGTCTCAGTCTCTCCGTGATGGCATGAAGCTCAATCGGTGTGAACTCGAAATATTTAGGAGACGTCTGACTGCTCTCCAACCAACCGTCTCCCAAATTCCCGAGTCTCAATGACAAATCATCGACGATCGAGTGGATTTCCTGCAAAGATAGATAGGTACTCTAGATGATGCATTCATTCATTATGAATCCACTTCTAATTTCTAATAATATATTTATTATGAGGGAAGAGGTGGAGGAGACTGAACACCCGAGAATGAAAAGACCATATGTGTCCTCGGCCTTCCTTCTCTTCCGTATGGTTCCGGAGCGAAGAATATGTTCGAACTGCGGGAAACTATTATAGAATTTCTGAAATTGTCCTGAAGCTAGGCAACCTGTTTTTTCTGATTCATTCTTGTTCGTTTCGGAATATATTCTACATTCAGAATTTCCCTTCCTTTAATGAATTTCTAGACCGTTCTTCATATTATTATTATTTTAACTAAAAAATCTTGGGACACTTGTCTCCAAAACTCTACCATCCCCTCATTTTCATCCAATTCTTTTCTGTTTAACATCTTCTTTCCCTTCATTTCCTACTTTTTTTCGTTTCAACTGACCGCCTGTTTCTTTTTTCTGTTGTGGAGACTCCCCTGAGAGAGCCGAGCCAATAAATGAGCATTTTTGGCTCAACAAATACGTCTTCAGGAGAAAAAAGAGAAGAAAACGAGAAGGTTCGCTTCATCTTCTTGTTTTGTTGTTGTGTTGTCTTGTTTCTCTTGTCTCGACTGACAAAAAGTGGGAGCCAAAAAGGAGAAAAATGAGCTCCGCTACCCGTCAGAGTATTAGGTACATGGCAAAGAAGAGAGAAAAAACGAGTTTTCTCCTATCTCGTTTCGACTCAAAAAAAAACGAAGGAAAAGGAGACTTGAAAAACATTGCAGATAAATTAGGTTCCCTCCTCGTTTTGACATCCCTTTTCCTGTTGCTCCAGAGGTCTTCTGAATTTGCTCTCCTTCCTTTTGTGAGGCAACAGAAAGAGAGGAGCCTCCTCACGGATTACTTCTGCCGCTCCGCATTCACTTGACTTGGCACACGCCTTCAGATTCCTATTGTCCTTCACTCCTCTTCGGCAGCACGGGGCAATCGGACCCTTCGGAATGAATAAAACAAGAATTCCTTATGTATTGGTGGTGGTCCGGTCCCTCTCTTTTGCCTTTTTCCAATTTCATTTCATTACCCTTGACTCCCAGGGCGGTCTTCCTAATTAGACTTTTGCTCTCCTCTCCCTTCTTGTAATTTCGAAAATGAAAATTTCCTTTTTCTATTTTCCCATTCCATGTAATTCGATATCCATTCATACAGTCTTTTCCTCCCTCCCCGCACTGTTTGTGTCACTTTTGTTACATAGTATCCAAAAGGTGAATGAGGGTATGTGTGTGCATGTGCTCCAATTCAAAGGGATGAGGAGGCAGATGGATGTGCGTGGTCCGTATAATAGCGAGTAGGAGCATAATACGCGGTGGACGGTCCCTCTCTCTTCACGAGGAAAGGCCATAATTGAACGGGGGTGTTCTGGACGGGAGGCGAGTCGGAACGGAAGGAGGGGCTCAGAACGGATATAGGAGGTCCTATGTGGTAGACCTGCTGATTGTTTATGGCAAAACGTCGGTGGTAGTAAACGTCGTAAATAAATGTGTATATAGGAGAGACCAGCTTCTTATTCCGTGGATTAGTTGCTCCATTTTTGATTGACTTTTTGATGAAGGTCTTTTTGTTTTCCTCTGTTTTTTGATTAAGTATTGGTGATTTTAAGGTACTCGAAAATTCTTATCGAAAAGCTTTGAAAAATTAATTGGGTCTAAAATCAGTATCCACAAAGCTCTGCAGTTTAGAAGTGACTTCTAGAACATCACGTGCTCCTTTTTGTTACTGTAGACACTTCAAATTCATGTCTTCGGTGTCTGCTGTTAATCCAATTCTACAGAATTTTTCATGAACATTCGTTTCCAGAAAATCAAAAAACCAACTTCTGATGTTGCAATTTTTGTTCTCCGAGCTCTCCCTCTGAACCCTCATCTCATAAATCAAAGCTCCATGCTCTCTGCTACATCTTCTTTTTGAGTATGACTTTTTATTCGCGCACCATTCCTTCTTTCATTATTCTTCTTCGACTACATCTCCTTCTCCTTCACTATCCCTTTACTCCAGAACATCACTCTTCTCCGGTCTCCTTTCCTTCCACAGAAAAGTGGGCGTGGCCACTGACCTCGTCCGTCCGTCTGTCGCATCCACCCAAACCACCACTACCACCAGCCGACTCCCACATTTTCCCTCCCTTTTTCTTGCCTAATCTTGCTTCTTCTACTGTGTTGTGTTGGCATCGTGCCAGAGATAGAAGAATAGGAAGCAACCTCTTCCGGAGAGAGTGGACACCCTCTTTAATATATTCCCTTCTATGCACTGATTAATATTCACAATTGTACATGGAGATTCCAGGTAAGACCACCTCTTCCATATTCATTTCTTCTCTTTTCTCATGGGAGCTTCTGTTGTTTGTATGTGAGTGTGCTTCTACTGCGGGAGAGGGATGCATATAATCAGACGGCATCTGTGCGAAATCCGAAAAGTCAACACACAGTACTGAGTTACATGTTCATTTTCTCTATAGTCTCTAATTACTTCTCTATCAGCTTAGCGTTTCGAATTTAGGTGCAGTTCAGTAACTCCTAAACGAATTCTTGAGGGAAAAATATTTTTTCCCGTTTTTGAGATTCAGCACAAAAATGAATCTTATCATTCATTCTTCATTTTCTCTTGGCATAGGTTCTTCCATTATTCCACCAGTAGGTCTTTTCTATTCGTTTCAAGTGCTCCTCCTCCAAACCCTCCTCGTTTTTGTCTCTCAACTGGAGCATCTTTTGTGAAATTCTGATGGCCATGTGTTTGAACAAACGTCATCATGATGATTATGGTGTGTGTGCACCAATTCAGTTGATGACAGTAATATAGTAATGCAAACATATATACATGTGGACAGACGGCGCATCAATTTCTAAATGAGAGCACTACAAATTTTATGATTTTATGGCTCTGAGAATATCCTCGAAGAACAACTGGCATCTTCATTATCCAAGTCAGTTGTTACTTCACTTAAAAACTTGGCACTCTGCCAGGTAATCGTTTAGAGCAGGATGGAGCTCTGGAGAACCCGCAATTATCGAGCTCGCATTTCCATAATATTGTCCTTCAGAGAGTGTTTCCATTTCCATTCACAATAGCACATAATTAAGCAACTTATGGACTCTCTCTTGCTCTATCCCTGGAGCACCTCCACAACAAGAGATCAGCACTTCGTAAATAAGGCATAAGCCGTCCGAATGGACACCTGTCCATTACGCGAAAATGGACCATGCTTCTTCATCATTTTCGCGCATTCACCTTGCCTCTGAAGGTGATGGTGGTAGCCAACGCTTGGCATCAATTATGTTCAATTATTTGTCGGCATCCGTGGTGTCTCTATGACTGACTGACTGTAAAAAGAAGTACGCCTCGACAGACAATCATAATGAGTAGAGAGAGAGAGAGACCGACACTCATAAATAGAGAGAGAATAGCCACTGTAGAATAGCCAACATATTTTCTCTTCTCATCTTTTTCTTGTTCTTCTTTTTCCTCGTGTTCATGCACTTTGCACTTGTTGACAACAGGCAAACATACACAAAATTTCGAAGAAGCCGAACAGTATCTTTTCTTTCAATATATGAAAAGAGGAGAAGCAGCTGACGAATAGTTTTTGACCGTTTTTTTTTTCGGTGAATTTGTTTTACTTTGAAATACTAAGAACATTAAGTGAAGAATAGATGTTAGATGTCTTACCAAACCCCTTTTGACAAGTGGAACATCCACTCAACTATAGCTTATGCTCACCGAGAAATAAAGAAGAAGCCGAGAAGTGAGAGGTTGATTCGTTCTGTCATATTTTGCAAAAAGTAGAGCTCACATCTTGTTCCTAACAACTTTCATTTCTTAGCGTTAGAAGTTGTGCTCTTTTTTGTGTTCAATAGCTTCTGGTTAGAATACCTATTCCTTTTTATGTCATTACAAAAGTTTCAACATTTGGAATATACAGGACTTACGGGAACCTTAGATAAGCTCTGAGTAGTTTCTCGACTTTTTATTGTTTCTGACCTTCTTTCTCCTCTTCCATTCACTTTTTTGTGATCTGATCCACCGGTATATTCCAGTAATCCTCTTAAACTAGACCTCCTCTCCTCTCAATTTCTTTTCTTCGCCCCGATTCGGTTCTTCTTCCTTTTTTCCGTTCCGAAAACAGTTCGAAAAATCGAAAAAAAAATATTGTGATGCCCATCTCGGTAGTCGCATCGCGAGAACAAACAGTGCGCCCCCACCGAAAGTTTTCTTTTCTCGAAACTCTTCTCTTTTTCTCCTTCTTCCACGAGAATGGCACACCTGCTCTTTCCCGGTGTGGATTCTTCGATTCGCTATCATCATATTGAATCACCAAAACCATCGGAAGATCCACTTCAGAATCCGTGGTTCCCGCCATTTGAGCCAATACAATCAACATCTATTACAGAGAATACTCGTATTGAATCTGGAAGAGATCCCAGACACATAACAGAAGACTCGATAGAAGAGAACGGAGAAGAACGGATAGCTCATTTCGAATATTACGAAGGAGCAGAAGAGTTCCCAATTAAAGTACCACCAGAACAGACAGCCGCACTAATATATCAGTCGACAACAACAACTACAAATCCAAACATGGCGGTGTTACCGGGACGCTGTGTGCGGTCTATCCTGGATTTTTTCGCCCTGATAATCAGCATTGTACTGATAGTTATACAGTTTGGTCTGCTAGACTGGTACTATCTGAATGTCACTGGAGACAATGTATGGGCAGCATGGATCGGACCAGATTTAGTTGTTGTTTTGGTTATATTTGTATTGGGAGTAATTGCAATCAAATACAACAGAGTTCAAATGGAAGAGTGCTGTTCAATCGGTAAGAATGAACAGATAGTCTTCGATTTAAACGAATACATTTTCAGACAGCCGCGTAAAGTACGCCTGCATTGCCTGGGGTGTCTACTCGGTTATCTTGATCTCAAAAGTTGCAACATGCTTCCGTCTCTTCTATGAAGATATTCCACCAACTCCATTGGATAACAACGACAAACTCTTCGATGATTTTCTTTTCAAAACTGGACTTTCTCTGTCCGTTTTGATTTTCTTGTTCATTTTCGAGTCTCATCACTACACTCCATTGGTTTCCGTTCGTCAAGTCTACATTTCCTACCTTGTCGCCGCAATTTGCTTGGATCTTATTGACAACGTCTACTTCTTGGACCTCCTTTGGCAAGCATCTGTTAGTTTACCAGTGTAAAAAACCGTTCTAACTTTTAATGATTTCCAGAAGGACAAATGGAATTTGGAACTTTGGCTCGAGCTCACAATTCTCGCCGTCGCCTGCATCAATTTCTTCATGCCAACATTTGCCCTCGCCAAACTCCGCTACGCCAAAGTTCCCCGATTCCTGCTCGTCAGTGAGAAACTCTGGGCCTTCCTCTACGTTCTTCTTGTCAATGGACCATTCTTGGGACTTCGTATCTACTTGTACATCGTTCTCGAAGTTCAACAACACGGAAAGAAATACGATGCATCTTTGTTCGCCGTCAAAAACATTGCAATGATCTACATTGCTCTTCGAGAACTCTGGACCCGTCTTCAATATTGGAGAATGAAGCGTCGTGCCGCTTTGAGCCGTAACGAACTTGCCGCCGCTATTCACCATCAAGAAGAGGAACAATAAATAAGTTCTGCTGAATTTCTAGTCGCTTCTTCTTTCCAGCTTCGTTTTCTTTCTTTACCTCAGAATCCCCCAGTCAGTTAGATGTATATAAGTTTTCCCTTTTCCTCCACTTTTCCCACTTCTTATCTTTCCATCATCCCATCCTAATTACTGCCAAAATACCTATTTTACATTATAATATTGGAAAACATCTTGGTCTCACTTTTAAAAAACAAGAAATGCTTTGAATTTTGATTCCTCTTTTCATAACGATTATAACTCACATATTGATGGAAGTCGAAAAACTTTGCGCTGATCAGTGGAAGTGAATGAACATTCTTCTGTTTTTGATACCAAACTTCCAGTTCCAAAAGTGCTCGAACATACTTTTCCAATTCGATTCGTCTCTCTTCGATGAACTCAAGATCCTTATTTCCGAGTCGTTTTTTCGGTGGAAGGAATGATTTCTTGCGGTCTGTGAATCTCGCAACGTCATATACATCGAAGTCACTATATCTTCGTTCGACAGTCCATGTGTACGTGTCAACGGTTAACTGGATACGATAGACCTGAAAACAGGATAGAAAACTTTAGAATTTACGAAATTTTATTAGAAAAAAATATTTTAATTGTACTAGAAAAAAAACTATTTTTTGGAGTTTTTGGAGTCAGTTCCTACATGACAACAATTTCGAGTGAAAGATTCCTTAGTTTCGGAAATTTCGCCAATAATTGAATTATAGTAACAAGCATAACTACAAGATTTTTTTTTCAATCCACTCACCGTATACTTTCCTTCGTCAACCATTCGAAAATTCAAGATTTTCGCGTTAAAGTTTGCATCCATTTGTGCCGAGACGGCTTGTATATTGAGTAAAGCCATCTAAACTACGAATCAATTTCTCAAAGTTTGAGAGAAGAAGTTGGCGGAAAGAAAACTTCAGGAAATATAACGAATCGGAAATGACCAGTTAGATAATCAAAGAACTGAGAAAGCGAAGAATTTTTTAAAAATCATTTATGAAATTTTTTCTCAAAGAAGAGAAGCTTCTTGAGAAGAACAATAACAACATGAAACATTTCTGTTTCATGTTGTTATATGAGACCAAAAAATATTGTCCAAACACAGGGAAATATCTCTGAATGAGGTTCAAAATGTTACTTCTGATAATATCAAGTTTTGAAAAATTGAGAAATTGAAGCCTCTTTCAGTGAACTTCAACGTGTTTGGATCTACTTTACAAAAAAGAATACGGGATTATTCGACATTTGGAGTGGGAGAATACTGGTATTCAGTTTTGGAGGTTCAAATACTTGGGAGAACATGGGGATCGGAACGAGTACTGCTAGGGTACACTGTTAAAACTAGCTTGGAACAAAGCTTGAAATACCCTAAACCATCAAACACTACTAAAAAATCAGGTCGGGGTGAAATGATAAATTATTTTAATAAAAATGACATCCCGATTTTTGAATTAAGTACCCTCCAAAAAAAATAATTAGTACTCTTTGAGCCCTTGAATACTTGAACCTCCAAAACTAAACACCGAGAATTAAAAAAAAAGAAACAGGAATACGTGTTTTAAAACAGTTTGAAAAAAAAATGATACAGAGGAATTGAGTGTTTTCACAACTCTTCAATTTCACTCGATGACATCTCCTTTGGCTCCAAGACGAGTCGGATCTTGACTTGGATAGTAAATAGATGGTGGTCCAGATGAGCTAGATTCTCCGGCTCTCACTGGGCGAACATTTGGAACAACAAGACGAGATGGACCAGCGAATGTTGGTGGTGCCGGTGGACGTGGCATCGATCCGGTGAATCTGTGTTGAGACGAGGTCGATGGAGCAAGTCCGTCGGGTATTGGCACTGAAAATGGGAGGAATTGTGGGAGGAGAAATGATTGTTTAGGTTTGAGGGCAATCGGCTTTTGAAACATGACACCTGCCACCAAACAAGAAACTAGAAACATTCTTTTGTTAGTTTTTAGAAGTGAATAACCTTCGCTCGTTTTGAATACAGGATTAGAGTAAGTTGTAATCTTTCATAACCTGTTTAATACTTTTGCAGATGTCATTGACATCATGTCAATGAAAAATCACGAGAGAGAACTTCGAAATGTATGGAAACTTTTCAGGATTTATGATCTCTTAGAACTTGGTTAGGTTCAGAAATCATTTTTTGGATCAAGAAATTGAAAAAGTGATCGAAATTTTTGAAAGTGGCAAAGGAAGGAGATTTAGCATTTCGACTATGTTCAAAAGACTTACATATCGGCACAGATGGCACTGGCGTGACATAATTTGAGTTATCCGCAGCTCTCTTTGCCTGTGGCTCTCCCCATCTGATTGACAATTTCCTTCCCTTGATGAATGTTTTGTTGAATGCTCTTTCAGCGGCACGTTCCGCTGCTTCACGAGTAGTGTACTCAATGAATGCGCATCCTTTCTCAGTAAGAACACGAAGACAACGAATATCTCCGTATTGATAGAAAACGTCGTTCAATTCTTTTTCGGTAACTTGTTGCGGTCCGGCAGGTCCCAAATTTCCTATGTAGAGAGTAGTGATTGTAGTATCTGCAGGTGGAGAAAGAGTGGGTGCAGCGGCGGCACGATTAAGAATCTTCTCGGCAACAGGATCATTCGTTCCGTAGTAACGATCACGAATATTTTGACGAGACAGTGGATCATCTGGATCTGTCGGCTTCTCGTGACGATATGGACACTCTTCTCCTCTTTTGCATTCTCCTTTCACAAAGAATGAGCAAATGTGTGGAGCATTACGTTTATAGTATGGTTGAGAGCGAGCCATTCTGCGAAGACGATCATGAGCAGCCTGATCCATGTTGTTGGCGATTTGTGCAATTGGTTGAGTTCCGTCACCTTGTCCGAGTGTTCTCTCGACGTTTTGCAGGAAGAAATCTCGATTTGCTCCTTGTTTCGGGATGTTATCCGCAATTTGAAGTTCATGATCACGAACTTGAACTGGCAATCCGTACTCCAAATCGAACATGCACGTCTGACAAACATTCTTCACTTTTGCGCAAGTCTGACACAATTCAGTGTTCTTGTATCTGGCTCCCTTTCCTGGTTGCCATCTGAAGGTTGTGAATGGACGCTCACAAATTTTACACTCTCTTCCGTGTTTGTCTTTCATCTGAAAAAGAAATTTGCGTTGATTTTTGAAGAATTTATTTTCAATATTCAAAACTAAAACTGAATTTCGCTGCGACAGTTTGGATTTGAACTCACCATTCTCATGTATGGATTATTACCGAGACATGTCTCACATAGAATCGGAAAATCCGAATCTTCCCAGTTTTTCCGGTTGTATTGCGAGTATGAAGACTTTGACATCGACATGATGGCAAACTCTGCAAAAAACGATTACTATTGTTGTCGAAATCAGTACCAACTGAAAAAATTAGGTATTTCGAAAGGTTGTGAGACCTGGCTTGTAAATTCGAACAATAAGGAGAAAAAATTACATAATTTATGAAAACGGTGAATAAATAATTTATAGGGAGACAAACAAAACACACCGACTATGCAATATTAAAACAAACTGATGACCTGATCGAGAGAAAAGCTGAATAGTGAGGTGAAAAAACAAGAAAATTGGAAAATATCATAGAAAACAACAGATTATTGATCGATTCGTCACTGTCTAGAGGGTAGCGAGTGTCTCACGAATAGTGTTGACCAATTGGTCTAGTGGAACGTCCTGAAAGAAATTTATTGATTTTTTTTTAATTTTTGACTATTGACTCACCTTTTCTTCTCTGGTCACAACATTTCTCAACTTAACAATTCCCTCTTGAACTTCTCGTTCTCCAATCACAGCAGCCAATGGAATTCGTGCGTTTTCAGCATATTGAAGTTGAGTCAGCAACTTTGGGTTAGCCTTCAATGGCATTTCACTTTTGATGCCTGCCGCTCTAAGAGTTCGCAACAGTTTCTTACGTTCCATGACCAAATTTTTTTGAGCAGATACCACATAAACTTCGGTTTGAGTGGTACGAATAGTGTTTTTCTGTCGAGCTTCCATGATGGCGAAAAGACGTTCAATTCCGAAAGAAACTCCACAACATGGAACTTTCAGCTTTGCATCGAACATGTTAACAAGACCATCGTATCGTCCACCGGCAGCTACTGAACCGACACCAACTGGTTGCCCGGCAGTCTCCTCGCATTTCTCTGCAGCGGTTCCTTCCAGGGCTTCTGAGAATTACTTATTTGGAGATTTTTGTACTGCAGATGAACTTACTTGGTGCAACAGCTTCATAAATAGCTCCAGTGTAATAGTCAAGCCCTCTGGCGAGAGATGGCTCATATCTGACTGTCGTTACTCCATCAACCTCGAGATATCCAATCAGAACCTTCAACTCTTCAGCTCCCTTCTTGAATTTTTCATTTTGTCCAAGTTCTGGCAGTTGTGACATCTTATCAAGAAGTTCCAAGTTGCTCAGATCACCGTTGAGCTCTCGGAATCTGACTAGTTGACCGAGTTTTTCGGTTTGTTCTCTTTTCAGGAACTTCTCCTTGATCATTTCCTCTTCAACCTCAGCCCATGGTGTTTTGTCGAGCTTGTCAACTGATGAGCAGATGGTTTTGAAGTCCTTCGCTTCAATACCAGACACGGCGAACATTCCTTCGAGAATTAATCGGTGGTTGAGCTGAAACAGGATAATTATATGAAACAGCAGTAGATTCAAAAACATACGTTGATGAAGAACTCTCCAATTTCGAGTTTGGTAAGCAATTCGTTTACAATGCCAAGGCACTCCGCCTCCGGAAGCATCAAATCGTATTGTCCAGCAATGTCAAAATCGCATTGATAGAACTCACGATAACGCCCACGAGACATCACTGGTTGATCTCTTCTATAGACCTTTGCAATTTGATACCTAGTTATATTGGTGATTTTATTCATTGCCAAATAACGAGCGAATGGGACTGTGAGATCGTAACGAAGGGAAAGAAGTTCTCCTCCTTGATCTTGAAGATCGTAGACAAGTTTTCCTCCTTCCTCACCATACTTTCCCATCAGAACATCACGAAGTTCGAAAACTGGAGTATCAATTGTCTCTGCTCCGTATTTATTGAATGTCTCCACAACTTTCTCAAGCACTGCATTACGGAGGGCAGATTGAGCCGGTCCGTAGTCGCGAGTTCCTTTTCCGGTCTTCAGAACGAATTTTCCTGGTTTTTCATCGGTAACTCCGAGCTCTTTCTTCTTTGCGAGCATTTTGTTAACTCGCTCTTTGATCTGAAACGATATCATTGAAGAAAGTGAAGATCAATGAAACATACCCGTTTTCCACTTCTTTGAGCGTATGCGATCCGCGGTTTTACTACTGTTTCTTCCGATAGCCGGGCAGAATACGCTATTCTGCTTACCAATGTTCGAAACATTGTACTAAACAAAAGAACAGTCATTGATTTATTTTCTTTTTCGATCGGAAGAAAGTAGGGCGGATTTCATAACGCTCTTTGAAAAAAAAACAGAAAACGGGTATATTGATTTTATTCAATGAAAATGAATAAATGCGTTAAAAGTTAGAAAAATATCGATAAACGGCCACCTAGAAAAAACTTATAGGAAATGCGGTGGTTTACCACAAAATCCAATTTCGAAAAAACCAAGTTTCATGATTTTTTGTTCATAATAAAAACAGTTAATTTTCACAACTGGTTTGTCAAACTTACAAGATCTGGATCCGCTTTTCCAGCTTTCAACTGTCGGATTTCATCTCCGAGAGTTTTCACCTCGTCTTCGAGTGCTCTCCGCTGTTCAGCATTCATTTTTGCTGAGAATTCTGAATAGCCACTCTTATTTTTTCTAAAAAGGACAATCCCAAAACAAAACAATTACGAAAATTAGGTGAAACGGAAGTATTTCGAAAGAATTAATCCAAAAAAATAGGGGAACGAAGCAAAAAAAACAGTGTGCGGTGGTCCACGCTTGCGCTCTCACGAGGAAACGAATAAAGTGGGTCTAATGAAGGAGAAAAGTGGAGATGTCTGGGGTTATCAACACGTGTTTCGTTCTTTCTTTCATATCAGTAAAAATTATTTTATCAAGTTTGAAAGTTTGATCTTACGAGAAATTCACAGAGAAATGAAGATATGAGAGAAAAAGTTGTGGAATTGTTTGAATTAGATTTCCGTTTTCAGAGAGAAACGGAGAATCTTTTTGTAACATATATAAAAAATATTTTCAAAAACTATTTTATGGAAACTGTAACTGAGTTAACTCTCCGCATCATGTACTTCCTAATTTAAACCAATACCACTATTACTAATGTATGCATAATGTTGTGAAACCAGCTGAGAGGGTGGAAGCATTGCATCAGATTTCCTCAGCTTATTTACTCCCACCATTCACACACCAAATTGCCTATAGAGCGAGTTTCCTAGCGGGATTATTCATTGTTTTGAATGCTTTTGTTTTTGTTTACATTTTTGTAGAAGGCCAAAGACCATATGAGCTTCATTTCTCTATTCCTCTCTATGAACATTAACATAGACCTTTCTATGTATGTGTTCATTTTTTCTCTGTTTACCATTTCATTCTCATTCAACATCTGTACCAGATTACCCGATTTCTAAATCTGAATCCCCTCTCAAAAATCACATGTCAAAACTTCCAACTATATTCTAAACGTGAAATTTCAAAACCTACCTTACAACGGCAGACGTGGTATTATCTGAAAAAAAGTTATACAGGGTGATCATATATGCCGACAATTCGATTTCGAAGCGATGTGAGCTCCGACAGTTTTTGGACGAGGATAACTGGACAACGATGGAGCAAGCATCACTATTTTGTCTTCGTCCACACTTTTCTGAGGTTCGTTTTTCTAATTCTAGCCATTATGGAAAACCTCTCATCAGGTTTTTTATGGTATTTTTCCATAAGCACACTGTGGATGGTTTGGTTTTAATTTTCTGAATATTCATGAATTATGGTTTACTGTACTTTTTGAACCAAATTTTTCCACAGTAATCCTCGAACGGAATTTCAAAATATATCATATTTCCAGTTATGCGATGCTCCATGCAACTCGTAAAACCCTCTCCACTGTCAAACCATCTCTCATCGAAACGTGGACTTCCAACACAACCAATCCAATCTTCCCAACACAACAAGCGGCTGCTGAGTTTCTAGGTGTTTTGGACACTGGATTTCTGATTGCATATGCTATTGTGAGTCCTTTTTCCAAAACTTCTTTCTGATTTTTCATTATTGTTTTCAGGGTCTGTACATATGCGGAATATTAGGTGACAACTACAATCCACGACGTCTTCTGGCTTTTGGAATGATGGCTTCATCGATTGTTGTTCTTTGTTTTGGATACCTAACTGAGACTTTCCACGTCTATTCTCCAATGATATACTCATTCCTATGGATTCTAAACGGATTTATTCAATCTGTTGGATGGCCTGTTGAAGTATCCATAATGGGAAATTGGTTTGGACACAATGCACGTGGAGCAGTCATGGGAGCATGGTCATCTTGTGCCAGTGTTGGAAATATTATTGGAACATTGATAGCCAGTTATACTTTGTTTATGGGTTATCAATATGCATTCCTCATCGCTTGTTCACTTCTCTTCATCTACAGTTTTCTCGTTTTCTTCCAACTACCATCTGCACCATGGGAAGTCAGTAGCGAGATGGTTCAGGAGCAGGTTAATGAAGAAAACCTTGATGATGATGAGCTGGCAGAACGACCTCCCCCAATTGGATTTTTCAGAGCTTGGCTGCTTCCCGGTGTTATTGCTGTGAGTTTTGTAATATTTCAAATCTTGAAAAATTGAAAACCATATTGACAATCATGAAAAATTGGAGTAGATTCGATATTTTTTTTAAATATCCTACATCTAAGTAAATTGTAAGTACCATATTGAAATGTTTCAGTACTCACTTGCCTATGCTTGCCTGAAACTCGTCAACTACGGTTTCTTCTTCTGGCTTCCATTCTATTTACATGCTGGTCTACACTGGCCAGAATCCTATGCGGATTCTCTCTCCACGTGGTACGATGTTGGTGGTATCGTGGCAGCCGTCTTGGCTGGCGCTTTTTCGGATCATATGAGATCTCGAACTCCTGTTGTGTTCATTATGCTTCTAATGGCAACTGTTTCACTTTATATCTATGCACGTGAGTTGGGATTCTAACAAGTTCTCCATTACTAATGTATTCCTTCCCGGTTTTATGTTATCTACTTTTGTACTTTTTTCCGAGTTCTCAAGTTAGAATTTTTAGATTCCCCTGCTTCCTATAACTGGAACGCATTCCTCCTCCTTGTTGCCGGTTTCTTTATTGGTGGTCCAGCTAATATGATCTCAAGTTCTATTACTGCTGATCTCGGAAAATGTGAACAATTACGTGGTAATGCAGAGGCACTTTCCACAGTTACTGGTATTATCGATGGAACTGGAAGTGTTGGCGCTGCACTTGGTCAATGGTTTATTCCATCCGGTCAGCATTGGCTCGGGTGGAAAGCCGTGTTTTATGGATTCATTATTATGGTGAGGAATTATAAAAACTGGGGAAGGAAACTTTTTTTTCGTTTTCTAGTAGGGTTACTGTAGGTTTCATTTAACTAGAACTCTAGTTTTCATTTAACCTAACTAGAAGTCTTATTCGGATTACTGTAGTTTCTACCAAGCGGCCTCTAGTTGAGAATAGAATTAGAAAGTTAAAGATACCATGAAAAATATGTTTAACCTATATCTAAAAATTGATTTACCTTTCTATTCGTTGGAACTTACTTCGAATCTTTTTACTTAAATTCTCTCTCTCTTCTTCAGCCCTCTGCACCGCCTCCCCCTCCTCCCGTCCTTGGAAAGAACACAAAGATCGACGACCCTTCATCCGATGAGGTAGACGCACTCTTACAAAGTGATTCAGATGA
>GL380142.1:91340-107251 GCA_000143925.2 Caenorhabditis brenneri
ATTATCAAAAGACACGAAACTAAACAAATCGGGGCTGTTTTTTTTTTTTCATTTGAGAGGTTTTATCTGTTTTGTACACATTCGTCTTCTTTGGTCTCCTGCAACAATAACAACTTTTTGATTCAGACAGATTTCTGTATATAATAAACATATTTATTGAATTCGTCTAAGACATCAAAGGTACCCTTTGGTACAGATTTTTGAAGAAGTTTAGACACATATACACACCTTCTATTCTTTTTTTTGAAAGATCATTCTCTCATTCTTCTTCGTGTCAAATTGATAATAGACCGGTTCTCTCGTGTATTCTACATATAACTTCCTCCTCCTCCTTTTTCAATTTCTTTGAAGTTACATTCAATGTGAAATGACTGATGAATTACCACGAAAGGAGAGCTTCGTAACAAGACTCACAGGACAGAAATGGACTCGTTACCATGTTCGAGTCTTCATTCATACATTCATCATGTGAGTTTCTTTTGTTTTCGGTTTGGAAACGTTATTTGGATATTCTATTTATGGTGTGATCTTTATAATTGTCGTGGACAGATTCTAGATTTCCGTGTAGTCAGGTGGAATTGAACAATTCGAACCCAATCAAATCGAATGTTCTAGGCAAAAAGTTTGTCATGCAGAACAATTTTAAAAATGGATTTTGAGTAATCTCCATATTCGACTTGCACAAAATATAACTAGTTCTAGGAAGTTATGAAGACAAAGCATGATATTTTAGTGAAAAAATGTGTCAAAGTATCGGTGTACAAAGTTTGGCGAACTATTCAAAAATTTGAAGAGATTTTTATAAAATTCCCATGTACTGAATCATCAAGTAACTGTTCTATGAGGGGAACAGAAAACAGGAGATCTTTAGTTTGTACAATGATGATTTTTAATTTATCATAGCACGAAAAACTGAAATCAATAGAAAAAATACAATTCATATCAATTGCAGATATGTACTCTTCCATGCTGCTCGAAAAACCCTTTCCACCGTCAAACCATCATTAATCAATGTCTGGACTAGCAACACCTCCTCCCCAGATGGACCTCTTTTTGAATCGAGACAATCAGCTACAGAGTTTTTAGGTGCTCTAGATACAGGATTTATGATTACTTATTCTATTGTAAGTATGCATGCTGGCGAAAATAGATTCCAAGTTATAATGTTTAGGGTCTCTACATATGCGGAACCCTTGGCGATCACTACAATCCCCGACGGATATTAGCACTGGGAATGGCTCTATCGGCAATTTCGGTCTTCACATTTGGATTTATAACCGAGACTTTTCACATTTATTCAGCCCCTCTTTATGCAATTCTATGGATTTCTAATGGATTCTTCCAATCCGTTGGATGGCCACTTGTAGTCTGTATAATGGGAAGTTGGTTTGGAAAAACAGCCAGAGGTACAGTAATCGGAGCATGGTCCACTAATGCAAGTGTTGGGAATATTCTGGCGACTTTGATTGCAAGTTGGACAGTCAACATTGGATATCAATGGCCATTTCTGATTATATGCACCTCACTATTTGCCTACAGTATCCTTATATTTTTCCATTTGCCTTCAGCTCCATGGGAAGTTGATAATGAAATTAAAAAGAAAGATGGAAATGAGAAAGTTAAAAGAGAAGACTTTGAAAGGCCTCCTCCACTGGGATTCTTCCGTGCCTGGCTACTTCCAGGAGTTATTGCTGTGAGCAAAACATTAGGAGATTCTGTTTTCTTCAACTTTACATTTTCAGTTTGCCATCTCCTATCTTTGTCTGAAACTCGTCAATGACGGATTCTTCTTCTGGCTGCCATTCTATTTGCACAAGTATGTTTGGAATTGATTTCGAAAGATTTTCAAAAACTTTTCCTGAATTTTAGTGGTCTCAACTGGCAAGAATCAATAGCTGATGGATTGGCAGCATGGTATGATGTTGGTGGAATCGTTTCGTCAATTATTGCTGGAGCTCTTTCGGTAAATAAAGCAATGAAAGAGCCATGGAATCTTTTATTTTTAGGACCGAATGAAGTCAAGAACCATCATTATTTTTGTGATGCTCCTGCTATCTACAGTCACCCTCTTGGCATATGCACGTAAGCTGAATTAGTCTATTGTTTTAGAAAAAACTTTAAAAAATATCATATTCAGATTCCCCGGTGGACTACTACTGGAATGCATTCATCCTTCTTATCGTTGGATTTTTCATTGGAGGGCCATTGAATATGATTGCCGGATGCATTACTTCGGATCTTGGAAAATCAGAAGTTCTACGGGGAAATGCTGAAGCTCTTTCTACAGTAACTGGAATAATTGACGGAACAGGAAGTGTTGGATCAGCAATTGGACAATGGTTGATTCCATTGGTCAGGAATTGGTTAGGATGGGATGCCATATTTTACGGGTTTATGATAATGGTGAGTGCCCTTCTATTAGAGGTATTATGTTGACTTTTCATATTTGCAGGTTGTTCTTTCTGCTTTATGTATTTCACCAGTTCTATGGAGAGAGTGGAAAGAAAACAAACATCAAAAGGCGAGTGCTCAATATTGATTTAAAACTCCAAAACGTCATTTCTTTTTTGCAGGTCTCTCCTCAAAAAACCGATAATCAGACGCAAAATTGTCATGAATTGAATAATTGTTAAACTAATAATAATTGTTTTTTCCTCTGTTTTCAATCAAATAAATAAGAGAAAAGGCTTATGAGAAAATTCCACTTCCTTCTTTTTCCTTCCTTCTTTCTCCAACAACGCATTTGACGACAAACCTCACTCAGTCTGCGTCTCGTTGGAAGATATTCATCATGTAGTTGTTTTAGAATAGAGGATACATATAACATATAGTGAATCGTATTTTCACTTTTATCTGGTCTTTTTTTCATTCTTTGTGTATTCTCTGAATTCAGTTGTATGCCACTTCGAATAGCACCACGTGGAGGAGGAAATGACGATTTTTTGACAAGAATAACGGGTCAAACATGGACTCGAAATCATTATCAAGTGTTTCTACACACATTCTTCAGGTAGGGTGATACTTCAAGAGTTTTGAGGTTCTGGATTTGATAGGCTTGAAAATTGTTTTGAAAATCAGACAGTCTAGAATAGATCACTTTCAGTTTTGCCATGATTCATGCCACTCGAAAAACTCTTGCCACAGTAAAACCATCCATTATCCACACGTGGACCAGTAACTCCACAGGACCACCATTCATGGAATCTGAAGAGCACGCTACGAGGTTTCTGGGACTTTTGGATACTAGTTTTATGATAACCTATGCAATGGTGGACCCTTTCTCCTTCAGCTCGTTCAATTTTAAATTTTTAGGGATTATTCATAAGTGGAACTCTTGGAGATCATTACAATCCACGGAAGATGTTGAGTTTCGGAATGGCCATGTCTGCGTTTTCTGTATTTTGTTTTGGTTTTCTAACTGAAACGTATAAAGTGTATTCTGCTCCATTATATATTTTTCTTTGGATTGCCAATGGATTTTCTCAAAGTGTTGGATGGCCAATTGAAGTTGCAATAATGGGAAATTGGTTTGGAAAGAATGCAAGAGGTACTGTAATGGGAGTGTGGTCTGCATGTGGAAGTGTTGGAAATATTATTGGAACATTGATTGCCAGTCATGTTTTGACTTTCGGTTATCAGGTAGAATCAAAAGGAGATGAAATTGAACATACAACTATTTCCAGTATCCATTCCTAATAATATGTTCTTTGCTCTTCGGATACAGTATTCTGGTATACTTTCAACTGCCTTCTGCTCCATGGGATCTGGGTATATTTTTATTCATTTACTATTCCCTAACATTCTAATTTAGATCCAAATTCTCATCATGAATCTGACAATAAAGATAAACTTGAACTGAATAGACCTCCTCCGTTGGGATTCTTCCGTACCTGGCTAATTCCTGGAGTGATTTCTGTAAGCTTTCTTTTTTAAAATCAAATGTTTTCTCAATTTTAAGCTTCATTTTTGCAGTTCTCCCTTGCATTTGCATGCCTGAAATTTGTGAACGATGGATTTTTCTTCTGGCTTCCTTATTATTTACATGAGTATGTTTCTCATGAAAACAATGTGTTTTTCAAATAAAAACAAAGGACTTCAGCGGTTTAAACTGGCCTGAAACATTTGCTGATACTCTTTCCACGTGGTACGACGTAGGAGGAATAATTGCATCGATAGTAGCCGGAGCAGCCTCTGATAGAATGAAATCTAGGACTTCTTTGATTTTCTACATGCTTCTTGCTTCATTTGTGTCACTTTATGTCTATTCTCGTAAGTTGGTTTTTAATTGAGAAACTATCCTTTCTAAATTAGTTTTATTTAGAGTCTCCAGCTTCCTACGCATGGAATGCAATCTTACTTCTAAATGCTGGGTTCTTTGTTGGAGGTCCTCTTAATATGATTTCTAGCTCAATAGTTGCTGATCTGGGAAAGAGTGATAAGTTAAAAGGGAATGCAGAAGCACTTGCAACAGTAACCGGAATTATTGATGGAACTGGAAGTTGTGGATCAGCAATTGGTCAGTTTATGATACCAAATATCCAACATTGGTACGGATGGAATGCAGTTTTCTATGGATTCATGGCTATGGTAAGATTAGGTCCCAGACTAAGCTACAAAGTGATTTTCTCCAGATGGCATGCACAACAATCTGCATTGCACCTGTTCTCATTAAAGAAAGGCGAAAACGATTAAGAGTGAAAGCACGAGAAGACAAAGCACTTCTGGATTCAGATTCCGCGAGTAGTGATTCAGAGGACGATGTGTTTTTGAGTGACAAAACGACTAGGAGGAAACATCACGGGGGACAATCTACATTCATTTAAACTATTTTTCCTTGAAACGGGTGTTCGCATATCAAAAAACATATTCGAAAGTTTTAAAACAATAAATCAATTTTTCAGTTCTTGTTTTTTTTCAAAAATTTTAGGATATATGGCGAAGATGATTTATAATTTTTTTTGCTGTTTTATTAGTGCTTCCAGGAAACAAAGCAACCACCAAGCGCCCTTTTTCGATAGAAAATTTACGAAATGTTCTTTCCGATCGTATCAAGCAAAGAATTAGTGCCAGATGATCAGCTAAATATGCTGCAAAAACATTCAAACTTAATGATACGGTGTGGGAACTAGTTCCCTGATTAAAAGTGTTAAAACATTATAAACGACGCTTCTTTGCGTACCAAAAATTTGCGCCAATGCAGGCGGCGGCGGCAAAGCGACTTGCACTTGTATCGACTTGCCTCAAAAATGTGTTTTATCGCAAATCAATAATCGGTGTTCTTTCGGGAAATTTTCGCACTTTTCTGTCAAAAATTCAAGCATCTCAAATCCCGCCGAGTTTGCTGCTTTACGCATATTTTGCGCGTCGATACTTGTGCATTTCAAAAACATGGGCTCACAAATTTAAGTTTATAAAAGTTTTCAATAATCCTTCATTTTTCCAGGAATGCTGAATTCAAACAGTTATCTTGCCAGTAAAACTGACCATTACCTCTTTTCTGTTTAAACCTCAACTAATCTATAATAATCCTGTCTCCAACCACTGCATTCCAGGTTATGAGTAATGGATAGTAAAAAACCAATAACAGGATTCGTGATTCCGAAAAAGCGGAAGGCGGATGTCCCGTTGCCGGAACTCGTCAGCGAGAATTCCGCCTCTTCGTCTATCTCTTCGGAGATACCCCCAGGTTTGTAAAAATTAGTTCGGAATCACGTTGTGATATTGTTGAAAAAAATATTTCTACCTGTGATGTTACAAAATTTGTCTGCACCTCTCACTTGTTAACAATGTTTTTTACAATAGCAGAAACTGTGAAGTCACAGATCGGAACTTTTTTTTCAACTATAAACACAATCGAAAAACTCTAACAAATAACTTTAATGTTTATTGCACATGAATCATTCGTGATTTTTCGCACCTTTCAAATTGTTATACACATAGGCCAGTGTCGAAATTCAAAGATGTCCTTGGATGTTTTTGGTTATTTACCTTCAAAACCACCTGCACATCAACAAAAGATGGATAGTTCATATTTTTTTATGAAAAATTGTCTACAATACATATAATTGAAACTTGAATATATCAGTTTTTTAATTATGAAAACTGTCTTTTTTCATCGAATTTTGTTTCTGGAGAATTGATACAAAATTATATTTTCTAATAATTTATAAGATCTAAATTAATTTTCTAATCTTTGACAAATTTTAATTTCCTCGCAATTTTCCTCGCACTCTCCACAGTAGGAGATAACCGGAGAAACGGAAACTAGAGAATTTTTGAAGATTAGATACTCTCGAATTCAATCATTTTTGCAGAGCAACATAATATTCTTTTCAAAAATTTGAAGGTATTCGTCTCCAGCTGCTTGCGAGCATTTTGAATTTTATGATTCCATAACACCATGAAAATATTATGAAACGGTACACTATAAATACACACTATAATTTCCACTGCTGCATTTCTAGTTTGATGATCTGTTCCTCTTTCTCTGAAAACGAAGAGAAGATACCGTAAAAACTATAATAGAAGGACATGTCCTCCTATATTTCACACCCCCCCCCCCCCCTTGTACAGTGTCCTTATACTTTAGGGGTTATTCTTTCAAATGATGTCCTTTTATTATTCGAAGTATCTTTGCTTACTGAAAAATAATAATTTAAATGAAGTCCACTGATGAAAATAACACAAATGGACCACAGTGAACATCCTACATGGCTCAAAGCTTCAAATTGTTTCAGACAAGCATGTTATTTTGTTGGGCTAAGATTCCCATTCGCCGGTTAAAAACATTGCAACTTTGACAATTTACTGGTTGAATCTCATAGCTTTCTGTTTAATGATTTTGTTTAGTTATTCAGGTTCAGCCTTTTATAATGTAGTTTGTATTTGAACTGATTACGTTTTCGATAATCAGTCAATACAATTTTATTATTATTGGAAGTAGGTGAAGACTTGTGAAATAAATAAGGGTCTGAATAATAAAAATGGATTTGAACATACGATTCGCATCGTACGATGTGTGTGTGTCCATCTTATTTGATGAGCAGGTTGAAGGGTGCATTTCAATGTTGCGATGTTTATATCCGAAAATGATCATTCAACAAATTTTTTTTTGCAGGAGGATATGAAATCACCGAAGCAACCGAAGAGGAGAAAGAACAACTTCAATTGCTCATGAATAAAAGAACGACGATCCCCTCTCCGACTGAAGAAAGTTGGAATTTTCAACAGATGAAAACTATCGAAATGATTAAGAATGCAAGATTAGAGCACTTTGTTAGTATCCGAACAGCTTTCAACAGTCTAATTGCTTTAAATAGAAACTAATGTTATTATTTTTCCTTCCTTTTTCAGTTCGAAGAATACAAAAAACGGATGAAAAGTGAAGAAGTAATGGGATACCGAGTGGTATATGAACGAGAAGAAGCTGAATCAATTGCAGAATTCGGAGTACCGGTTCGTAGTGATTGTATGATAGATATAAGTAACCGAAGCGAAGGAGTCATGATATACAACTCTCCATCTTTATCGTATCCTGGAAGATTTTTGTATACGAATGTGCCGATTACGATAATTGCATTTCGGGTCGCTCAAGGAAAACGAAACGAAATACCCATAGGTTCTGGAATAATACCGCCTTCTAAAAAACATCAAAGTCATGTTGTCATGAATACAGATGCCCTCAAAAGTTACAATCCTTTCATAGCGGTGAGTAACGTCTTTTTATGTTCATAAATAACTTACATTCTTATAGGAACGCATGACTGGAGGTGTATTCCATTACGAGTATGATGGTGAATCCAACTATCTTCTTGCTGTTCCTAGAATGATTCTTCCATATGCTATCATAACATATACGCTGTCACCGGATGCATTCGCAGTTCCTCAGGGATCTGCACCAGAAAAATTTTGTAAAATGTGATTAGAAAAAAATAACCCATTGTAAAAGTTGGAGGGAGTTTGTTTGGAAAATATTCAGAAAAGAACACGGGATGAGGCAATAGAAAAAAACAAACGAAGTTAATAAACATTGTACATGTTCAAACAAAGCATCATGGGTAAAGCGACAATCGCACTACTTTGAAGATTCATGATTTTCATATCTACGCTGTAGAAGCAATAAGTTTTAGGTTTTGCCGAAGACACAGTCCGATTCAATCAATTCAACATTTCGTACCTAATTGGAAGATCAAGCTGGGTCTTCAATAAATTACTATAGTTATATTCATATGACTTCAAACAGTGCAAGTTTCGTTCATCTGGAACTAGATGTTGCATGAATTCCCTAGCTCTCTTCAACTAAAAAAAATGTTCCAGAATTCTATAAACTATTCATAAATTTACAGCCACAAAACATACCTCAGTTTCGACTTGTTCGATGACTGCAGCCATACGATCATCATGCCTGGTACTACGAAAAAGTATGATGCGAGTCTGTGTAAAACAGTGATCACAAGTGAGGTGGCTTTTCTGCTGTAAGTCATAAACCAAAATGTGCGCCTTTTATTTATTAAATTATAGAATAAACACTGAATCTCGTCCACAAATTGTTCGAATGAAGTTTGTTGCCGATTGTTATCCTGCGCTCAATATCATACGAACTGGTCATGATTTTGGACAACTCTTGAAAAGAGAAAACACGTATATTGCTGGTTACGGTTCTTACTGTCACTATGTTCTCCGATTCCGAAACAAGCCAGTGTTTATGGATAAGTTGATTCAGACTAATTCCGTAAGAAATTGAGAAAATCTCAATTGTTCATTCATTAATTTCAGTGTCTTGTTTGGGAACGCGATGAAGAATGGACAGTGTTCTACTTACCGACAGGACCAATCGCCGCTGAGTTTGGTTTTCCGCACCAGCCAAACTGCTTTCACCTAGTAGTTTACCGAAAAGAACTCAAAGCACAAAATGAGGAAGCATTTAAATGGACTCGCAACATACTCAGTGGAGATACAGAGGAAATTGATCGCACAATTGTTTGGAACCTAGATGTCGATAAAACGTAAGAAAAAATATGTAAAGAAAATCAGATGAAATCCATCCGGTTACCACAAAAAGTGGGAGAACTTTTCACATCACATGACTCAAATATTTTTTTTTATGAATTAGAGCTGGCCTAACACACGTCGCAATTTTTTTTTGATTTTTCTGACGGACATTTGTTGCAAGTTACGTACTTAGCTTCAATATCCTCCACTGTATGTTTTGCATAATGTCAAGAGAAGTGGGAGCGATGAAGCGACGCAAATCATTCAAAATAATTTATAAAGCAGTTCCATAAATAACATTTTTAAGACACGACGATGAAATGGAATTCGACGACGAAGTTTTCGACGGAGACGAAGAAGATGAAAGTGATGCCGAATTAGTTGTCAATGAAGAAACGCCATCATCAACTCCTTCAAACTATGGTACTTCTTCTTTCGCATCTCCAGATGTTTCTCTGCCTTCTCCAACTTTCGGTAGTTCTCCTCGTCTTACTCCAACTCCTCAATATAACCCAATACCGTCTCCAATCTCGACTACTCCAGGACCACCACTGACTCCAGATACTTCTACGAATTCTTCAGCTCCGCACACTCCAGCAGAAATCACTTCATCGCCGTCAACTTTTGTTCCAAAGGGAATCATTCGAAGGATCGGATCTAAACCCAGAAATTTGACTCTCAGATTTGTTGATATGAAGTATCCTGAACTTCCGAATCACGTGCCCAGACAATTGGTAGCAGCAAAATTGATTGAAAATTATAATGAGGGTGATAGTACTGGAATGACGTTTGCTGAGAAATTAAGACAGGATCATATCAATGAGGCGAAAGTGCAAAAAGAACAACAACAACAATTAGAAGATGAAAAGAAAGAGAGAACAGAAAACGGAACTGATGAACTCTTCAAAAATGCAATGACTAGTGGACGAGATGTTGCAGAAACTAGTAGACCAACAACTCTTCAGGTAGGTTTTTGTTTCAATTTAATCAACTTTTTTGAGCTACAACTTCAAGGATTTTTACAAAAAATGGGGTTTTAATAAAAACAAGATTCCAGAATTCTGCCTCGCATACTCCGACTACAAGTTGCAACATTAGTTTACCCCCACCCGGGTTTCGCTCTCCTGCCCCATCTGCCGTCCCACCGATGTCATCTCCTCTGAAATCTAGTACTCCGCCTGCAAATATACCTTTAAATTTTTCTCAACCACCACCAAATGTGTCAAAAACAGTTCCTACTCCACCAGTTGCTCCTTTTCATCCATTCCGTCCTCCACCGCCACATCTTCCAACAAATATACCGCCACCGAATCCGATGGGGGTTCCACCTCCGAACTTCAACAATTTCCAACCACGGAATTTCTCTGGCCCACCGCCTCCAATCATCCCAAACATGACGACTCCACCGCCGCAAATGTGTCCGATTCCTGGGATTTCATTCCCGTTGCTTCCCCCACCGAAACCTCCACAAAACTATAAAGTACCGTCTCCTCAAGGAATACCTCCTCCAGCACTTGTGACCCCAATACTTTCTTCTAGTGCTGCGAGATCTTCAACAGACAGTCATCCGTCACCTTCAGTTGCTCTTCTATCTCGTCCTCCAATGCCTGTTGCGATTTCTCCTATTGCTCGTAGTGTTCTCGATGCTCTTCGACGACCATCTGCAGATAGCGAAATAGGGGAAGAGCCAATGGAGATTGTTGATGATGATGAAGATGAAGATGAAGAAAAAGCAGTTGAAGAGAAAAAAGAAAAGGTGCCAAGTGAGGAAGTAGGAGAGCAAAATGAAGAAGAAGTTTTGTTAATTGACGATGAGCCAGTTGGGGAGCCAAAAGAAGAACCGAACGATATTTTAAAAATGGCCTTCGAGCAGGCTCGCCCAGAACCGGTTAAAATAACAACAGAAGCAGAAAAAAAGTAGGTTCTCTTCAGGGTAAAGAATATACTAATCAATGTCATAGTTTCAGAATTAAGAATCTAATTGATATGAGTGAACCGCTCCGTGCTCTGCTCGCATCGAAATTGGCTGGAAAAGCTCAATCGTCATCACAAGATACCGATCTTCGATTCGCACCACGTCCTGTTCCTGTTAACTTCTCTATAGCACAAAAGCCTCCTGCCACAAAGCCAATATCGAATGTTCTAATGACAAATGATGAGGACGATGAAGAGGGACCATCGACTTCTAATCATAAACAAGCGGGATCTTCGAAGGACTCGGATTACAGGTTAGTCCCAGCTTCAGATTTCTTATTCTACTGAGCTATTGGTTTAGAACCCCAGCGCGTCGGGTTTCCCATGACAGCTTCTCTCGAGACCGGGATGATCGTGTGCAGGATAAAGACGATCGAGTGGCAAACATACCTATTCCGAAGCACTCACCACAAATGGAAGCTAATAAACGAATGGATCACGTGTTTCAAGAAAAACTTCGTGCCACAGAAAAAGACAGAGAGAAACGAGCGAATGAGGCCGCGAGCATGGTAATTTTGTATGAGCAACTCTATGTTTGAACAATTTCTTTCATTCAGTACAATCCAACAATGCTGCCAGGAACATTCAGATATATGTTCCCGAGTTTGGCAAGTTCTCAAGTTCTGGGAGAACATACGAATGAAGTCAATGCAGCTCCATCTGTTGAACCAAGTCCTTCGAATGCTGCACCAGCTCCGGTTGCTGCAGCTGCTCCTGTTGAACCGCAAGGATACACTCCTACAACGATATTTAATTTGAATCATTCACAAACTGAATCGGTAAGTCTTGGATCAAGATTTTTAAATCTTATATTAATTCTCCAGGAGCCAGACAAGAAATATGAAGAAGTAGGTACAAGTTCAAGCAACGCAAATGGTGACATCTCTCAGAAGAAGTCCCTGAAAAAGCCAAGAGATTTCGATTCGGTTGAAGCGAGCGAATCTGACGAAAGAGTACGAGAGACGTGGAAGACAACTACTACAGCCCCGAAACCGACGGCAGCAGCCCCTCAACCTCCCATTCAGCAGAAGGAAATAGAGTTAATAACATTGGATGATAGTGATGTAGAAGAAGGGGAAATTGAGAGGGAAATACCAGCAATTCGTAGAGTTATACCACACTCTCGGCCGCAGGTTAGTAAAAATTAAAATGATTCATAAAAATTCATAGAAACGGTTTCCAAGAGTTTTATACTATAAATTCCAGCAATTCCCTCAAGGTCAACAATACAGAGGTCGAGGTGGTTATCAAGGAGGACATATGCAACGTGGAGGTCATCAAGGTTTCTTCAATCAAAATCCGATCATGCTACCGGATCCTTGGGAAAAAAGTATGCCGGGGAGCAACATAAATTATACTAACCTGTTCATACTTACAGTTTCAACGTATTCAACTAATAGTATTCTAATTTTCAACATTTCAGTTAAACAAAAACCCGATCCAGCCGCTTATTATGTCACTATCTTGGTGAATGAGAAAGACGAAAGCCTGACACCGATTGAATTAACTAAACTGTTCGAAGGACTTTTGAAACTGAAGCAAGTTCGTCCACCATACTCTCCTCGTATCCAACCGAGTGTCTACATTCACGAGGACTTTTGCAAAAAAATTGATGCGAAACGTGGAGAGAAGGACTGGGTTAAATACAATCAAACGTATACTGATTTCATGAAGTCCAATCCGCCACTCGTTGAAGTGTTGCCGCCAAATCATATTTCGTGTCAGAGTCGTTTTCCATCTATTTGGGTGAGTTATGAAAGATAAAATTTAATAAGTCATACATTATTCCAGGATTGTATCAGCGTCGTACACAAAAAACGTGAATCCCACGAAGCGATCTATATAACGAAAAGTGAGTTTGTATGCTTGTAATGATGTTTCTCTTCAAATTTTGTTTTTTAGAGTTCACTGAACAATGTGATGAAGGCCGACTTTTTGTTCAAAGAGGAATCAAGGTGATGACAATCCGAGAGCTTGGAGATTTCATCGAGAAACAATCTGGACAGCCAATGAATCTGTTCTAAATAGTAAAAAGAAGTCAATCTTATTAGTACTACTTTTCTGTGTATCTCTTCTGTTCTTATTATCAATTTCAATTGTAAGTTAGTAGTTTATTTTAGACATCTTACCGGTTAGACAATCAAAACATTCCATTCCATTTCTGTTCTTCTTTAACATTCTTCTGTCGAACCTACTACATCCCTGTTACTTCTCTATTCTTCATATCATCTTATTTTTTAATAGAAATCCACCGTAGTTATGCATTTCTGTCATGCCACCAATACCATTTCCTGCTTTCTTAGAACATGATTCTTCCACTCAAAAATTTTAGACCTGATGATGTTTCTTGTTTTTTGTTAAGCGTTTCTGTCCGTAAATAAACATTGTTGGTTTGAACTTCCAAATTCGGAATCGACAAGGTCGTTCGAATAATGTTTTCATTTTCCGATTTCAGCTTTGTTTTTCGGATGTCTCGCGAAAAGCTTTTAACTGTATGGATCTGCAGGAACTTTGAAATACGAAACGAATGAAGAAGTAATAATTAAATTGAAAAGTCCGTATTTATTTGTTTCTTCATCGTCTCAAAAAAACCGCAAGAAGAAGAAGAAGAAGAAGCTATTTGCACTGTGAACTGTTGCTAATCTGTTGACGACTGAGAGGGAAAAGAACTCTTCCAATCAGACAATCTTTCCCCTCTTCTTTTCGTTTCCTTTGTGATCTATGATTGTTTTAAATGACAAATATATACAGCTTCTCAATTTTTAATTTTTTCGCGCTTTCATTTTGAAACGCCTTGGGTCTAATGGTCTTCTTTCGTCATTTCTTTTGGCAATGATTTCTGAGTTTAACAAAACAAAACAGCATTCGTTGTCTTACTGTAAACCAGTGATCACAACCGCAGATTTGTTGAAATTGAAATTTCGAGTTTAGATCATAAAAACTTATAAATCGATTATCGAACATCTGTAAGCTTGATGTAGATTCACGGGACTCCGCCCACTTCTTAACACATGTCTTCATTCATCAGGTTTCATATGGGAGAAGATCTACATTGGGTCTCACTCTTCTCTGGAAGAATTTATTCATTCGGGGCTTTCACATTAGGATAATTGTGATCTGACAGTTACGAATTCAATCTATAAGATTAAAATCGTTTCGAATATTGTTTCATTTTTTAGTGGAATGCTTCCTCTTTCCAATGAAAGACTGCTCAATAACAAAAGATTTCACATACTTTATAACGGTTTTCGAAAAATAAATTTTATTTCGTCCTGTAAACAAGTCATTTTCCCATTTGAAATCTTGCTCTCTCTCTCCTGGAACTGAATCTGCTTGAACTGTCCTTTGTCATACTATAATCCAGTGATCACAATCATAGATTCGTTGGAATGATGATATATTAATTTCTGGAAGTGAGAATTATGAATATTAGAGTGTTGGTCATAAAACTTGGCCTTCGAAGTGCGAACATCTGGCAGCTTGTAACACTTTTTTTGATCCTTTGATTTACGAGGCTCCGCCCACTTCTCAACATGAGTCTACGCGTCAATGCTGCATTCTTTATGTTTCATTTGAGAAGAGATCCACTGTGAGTCTCACTCTGTTTTGGAAAACTTCATTCATTTGGTGAGCTCTATTCACTTCCACAGTTGTGATTCTCTTGTTTCATCCATCAAAATTGATAATTACTGAATTCAATTGATCATTGAGCCTGACCGATTCAAATGCAATCTAATTCGACTGAAATCATTTCGAATATTGTTTCAATTTTTAGTGAAACACTTCCTGTTTTCTCAGGAAACACTGCTCAACAACAGAAGAGTTCACATACTTTATGACGGATCTTGAAAGACAACATTTTGCCCCGTGGTTTTTCTGAATAGCAATGTTTCTGTGAAAATGATTCCCGATCATACTGTAACATATTCTTTCAATCAACAGTCCTAATTGAGTTACATATCCACAGTCCCATATATGGTTCCTTCTTTTGTCTTTCAATCCTAAACGCTTTTTGCCACCTAGAAAATCGTTGGAATAATAGAAAGTTGATGTCATGACAAATCTAATGAACCGGCAAGGAATAATCTACAGAAAAAGATGTCAATGGATGACTCATCCTTAATGGGAATTCATTGAAAACCTGTACAAAGCTTCAGTAGAAATCATGTTAATCAAAAAAGGTTCTAAACTCTAAATCTTTGTGTATTTCTCCAATTTCACGGAAGTATTTTCGGTGTTTTGAATGGGCAACAAAAACGCATCTCTGAAATCTTGATACGTTCCCACAGTCATCCGTCATCCGATATTTCATTTTTAGACTCTCAATCCATCCGTTCCAGATTTTATTATTATTAATTTTGTTTTCATTCCATTCTTCGATGCAATACCAGACCAAAGGACCTCAATCAACCTCATTCCTGCTCTTCAAATCAGAGACGCAGAGTTCAATTTCTTGTTCATTCCTTCCTTCTAACAGTGTCACTCCCTCCTCCGCAACCAGCACCTACTCTCCGTCATTCCTCTCCTTTCTTTCCGCGTCCTCGTACAGAAAAAAAAACATTCATTTCCAATTTTTCCCAGTCATTCGCAGCTCCTCTCCCATGAATTGATACGTCTTTTTATGTTGATTAGCATATCATTCTTTTGTAGGTCATACTGTATTTCGAATGATCATACAACAAGAAAATCATTTTTATGGCGATGGGTCGAGAATACTTTTATTGTTTTGTTTACATTTCGTGGCAAGACCCAAAATTTTGAAATTCGTTTTGAAACTGAATATCTGATTCATCCCACACGTATCTGCTATTTTCGTGTTTAACTTATTCAAACGGGGGGAATAACTTAATTTCAGCCATGACAGTATCATATAACTTGGATGTTTCTTCTGCTTCTATCTTCTCATTCATGCGTCTCCAATTGCGATGGAAAGGATCCATTTGGAA
>GL380142.1:123023-136640 GCA_000143925.2 Caenorhabditis brenneri
ATTTTGGGGGCCAAAAGTTCTAAAAAACTTTTGTATTTGGGCCACTAGAACTAAAGGTTAACGATCTACTTCTTCTAAGTTTGTGAAACTTCGAACATGATCCAGAAATCCTATTTTCCAAAAAATGTTTCATGCTTTGATCTGAACACTCTCTCCTATCAGCATAAATCTTCAAAAAGAGAGGGGGATCATGAATGACATTGGCGGATAAATGTCATGTTCATTAGCGAAAGTCTCCACCGTCGCCCATCCCCTCCTCCCATCCAAATGTGTTCTTTTTTTCTCATTTAGAAGAAGAAGGAATTCATCTTTTCGTATAAAATAAGTGCATGATCGATTGTAGAGAAGGAGGGCAAAAGCTATAAAAAGTGAATACCTCGTCTTCTTCTTCTCTCTCTCTCTCTATCACTTATTTTTGAAGAGTCACAAAAAAAGAGACAAGGAGGTGATAAGAGAGAGACAGTATACCCCTTCATGGATAGATGACACCGTTCGAATAGAGTGCAGAGAAAACAGATTGATTTGAAGAGGAGTAGTGAAATGAGAGAAAAAAGAAAAACTTTTTCAGTTTTTAGGAAAAAAGACGTTTTTGTGGATGGATTCTGTGTAATTCCAATATTTTGAGTGTGTGTGTGTTTGGAGGCGCGACTCTCCGTCCGTCCCGTCCGTCGAGCGTTGAGAGTATGTGCCCCGGCAGAAAATGGGGGCGGAGCTTACTTTCTAGATGTCACGAGAAACGAAAAAGAATATATATGGGACACTAATATAGTTTCAGAAAACGACCGTAGCTGGCAGAAAATGTGAAAAAAACGAAAGAACCAGTTTGGTTTTGACCTGGAACACAAAGTTTCTAATTTAGAAGACGGTCAATTGGAAGGGAAGAGGGAAGACGGGAGGAGAGAGTGGTCTGATGAAAATTGCAGATAAAACAGAGGGAAGAGAAGAGGCAGAACTTTCGATTGACCCATTACTTTTGGACAAAGTTCGAGAGAGAGACTAAATTATCATTGGGTTTGTGTTATGGTATCGCTGGTCTGAAACACAAAATTTCTCGAGTTGGGGCCTAAAATCTTCAAAATTCTAGAAGTCTTGAATTCAAACCGAATGCACATTTTTTCAAAGTTATCAAGGAGTATCTCTGCACAAAAAGCACAGCGAAGTCGCTGTAAACTACTGTGCGTCACTGGAAGAACTGCTGTCTGATGTTCTCGTCGCGAAATGCAGGAATCAAAATTCCAAGGAGCATCCATATTTGACAACATGCTTTTCGTTGGGTATGGCAAATAACCAGTTAATCTACTCAATGACTCGAAAGCTTGAAGACTTGTATGGGATCTAATTCTCTCAAGCACTGTATATTGGCTAACAGTGGATCTATTGCAAAACTGTCAACTGATATTTCATGGTAAAAGTATCGTCAAACATCTTTTCAGTCGACAAAACTCCGGCATCTTTGATGGCAACAGAGATCCTGATTTTTTTCCGTTGACTCATTTCAGACTACGGTAGGTGTGGGAAAAAGCATTGGGCCAATCCAAAAAACCCCAAGTCTGAATTTAGGTTATTTTTATGGTGTTCATATTTTGGATGACTTGAGTCTATTTTCAGGTCAGCCAGTTTTCAAAACCATCCGACTATCAAAAAGCTAAACCTTCCTGACCCTAAACACGACCAGGATGACTCGTTCTTTCTCCAGGAAAAACTTTTCAGAATCTGATCTACGTGCATTTTCCTAAAACTCTTCAATTTCTAGAAGAAGTGGAAAAAACCAATTACAACTTGGATGACGTGGCTCTCGATGGATCGGAAGAAGATGTGAAAAAGTGATTTGTCACAATGAAAAGAAGTGGAAGAAGTAGAAGAAGCAGAGGAGCATGCCTTCGTCGTCGTTCATCTCAAATGACATCTACATTTTTGGGAGACACACCATTCCATTCCAAGAGTCTAAACGGCATCCAGTCAGAAAATATAGAGGGGATGACGTCACGTGGTCACCCCTCCTCCACCTCCAACCACACGACACACTCACTAACCCCTCCCCGTTTCGACGTCTTCTTCTTCTTCTTCCTTCTGTTCTTCATTTTCAGTCGTCGTCAGCCGGATGAAAATGAAAAGAAGGAGGAGAAGAACGCCACCTTGAACGGGAGTAGATGAAAAGAAAGAAGAAGAAGCAAAAAAGAAGGAAGAGAGAAGGCTTCTAGCTGGATTGCCGCCGCGCCACCCAGTAAAGAAAAAAAAACAAGTAAAATGGAGGGAAGAGATGGCGAAGAAGAAGAAGAAGCGGAAGATGATGACGGAAAAAAAGAAAAGGAGGAAGAAAAAAAAACAAACATTTCGACGGCTGTTTGTAGGAAGAAGCAAGGAAGCAAAAAACGACTGGAAAGAAATCGAGAGTAAACGAGATACTCCACGAGGGAAAGTATTGATTAGATGCCCTTCTATGAGGGGTTCGTGATTTGGAATTTTGGGATTCTCGAAAGCATTATTGGAACTTCTTTGGTTCCATCCCAAAACCCTAATGTCAGAAAAGATCTTGTATTGAAGAATAATGTATTGCCAACTCTGCCAGTAGGCTCTCATAGGTATGCCCTTCTATTAGAGGAATAACCTCAATATTTCCAGTCCACTTACCTAAATTACTGACCGAAATCGACCGAATACAGAAGAAAGAATGACCTACTTTTTGTCTTTTTCAGTCTCTTCGAAACGAAAAAAAGAGACAGATAGAGATGCTTCTTTTTCTTCTCACTTCAAAAAAAAACCTTTTTTGTTCGAAAAGAACAATGAATGAGAGAGTGTTCGAGATGAAGAGAATCAGAGAAAACACTACCTTTTTAGAGGTGAATTGAGAGGTTGGCAGAGAAGTCATAGAAGTAGAAAACGAAAAGTGATGATCAGAAAAAGGACGATTCCAGTCCGACTGCTCTTTTTGTTTTTAGCATAAAAGGGGACAAGAAGGACAGGGCAGCTAGAAATTCCTCCGTTTCTGGAGACGTTGGAGAATGGAAAATACTTGGAAAAAGCAGAAGGAAGAAGAGGAAAGGGGGATAAGTCAAATAATAATCAATCAAAAAATGAACGAAGGAACACTGTTTACATAGGATAAATATAGAGACAGCTGAGTGCAAAATAAGTAGATCAGAAGAAAATTTCGAATGACTAAGATTTCTTTTTTGTTGAACTTCGGAGCATCATTTCTTCAGATTTTCAGAAGAATTGGCTCTGAAGATCCCGATTTTCAAATGATTTCTCCCAGTAGAGTGACCAAACCAAAATAGTAGTATTTTGTATACTCCTACCCTCCATTATTCTTCCTCCATACGAAAATTTGGTTAGTCAAAAAGACGAAAGAGGAGTGTCTTCAGTGTCTTTTCAGTAGGCAAAAGAAGTCAAGTCTTCAGGAAGAAGAGCACATAAACAAAAAGAAAGAGTGAGACAACACACACAGATGATTTGGTGGTAGTTGGTTTTTTGTTGGTTGGTTGGAAGGAAGAAGAAGAAGAAGAGTAGAGGGAATGGATGGATGAAATTAAAAAAAAACGTGCTGACTGAAAAACAGAATGTAGAGTAGAAGAGTAGGCTGAAATTGAATGAACACGGCGACCGGGATATTTGGCATTTGTCAAACCGAAAAATGAAACAAGAAGGAAGTGAGAGGGATTGGACCTGGCGCCTAGACAGACTGGGTCTGAAGAGCTAGAAATCTAACGGTAGGCGGATTCTGAGCTTCAAGCTTTTTCAGAAGAGGGTTTCTACAAGAAAAAAGTAGGAAGGATCCAAAACCGGAGAATAGGTTGACCTGTGCCATTCCAGCCTAGCGCCTACCCGACGACCCTAGGTGTATGAGAAAGTCAAAGAGCACATCTAGCAACGGAGGAAAGTAGGGATATCTGATCTGGGCCTAAACTAGGATTAGAATGCATAACTGCATAAAGTGTCCGTGGTAATAATATACAAAGCTTTTCGAAAAAGCGAAAAGGATGAGGAATGTTAGGAGAGGAATAGAAGCGGGTGGAGAAGGACAGGACCGATAGAGAAGGCGCGACCCAACCCGAAAGCAATTCGGATGGAAACAGAAACACGATATTGAAATAATGTGTTGAGATGAGAGACATCCAGACACGAACTGGGGTCTGTTGCGGAGAAGAAAAAGGGGAGGAAAGAGAGAGCTTTGGGGCTGTTGTGCCCTCCTTGGATTGCTGTTGCCCGTGCGCGCGCGCAAAGCGTTCAGTTGTCGCGGGTTGACAGTACGGCCGCGTCCTTCGTCTCCTAATATCCTGTACTATTTGACGGTGCGTCCCTATCTTTGAGGCGAGAATGAAGAAGACGATTTGTTGAGATGAAAAGAGAAAACGGGTGGCGGGAAGGGGGACAGTGACTGACTGTTGGAGGAAAAGAGTGTCGATAGGGAGGCCGGCTCATTCGAATCATGTCGACTATCGGATAGTTATACACAGAGAACATGCCAATGGGATCGAACTTTTAGAATCCTAGATCTACAGGATCTCGGATCCAGAGGGGTACTGTAGCTTCGAGGATCCTACGCCGTCAATCATCGGCTGGAGTACTACTGGTTAAAATTGTTCGAAAAGTGAAAGTTCCGGAAAAGTAGTATTGAGTTATCCAACAAGTAAGCCATGTGTGAGAGTTTGCAACAAAAAACCGGTGTGTTTGCTTTCAATATGGAATCATCCAGAATAGGGTTGAACACAATTTTGCATCACTGATACAAAAGTAGGTGTCCTTGTGAGATCAAAGTTCGAAAATCACGGAAACCCAGATGTTTTGAAGTTTGTAGTGTTACTATCTAAGCTTTTTGTTAGAAAAACTTATGGAATATTTTTGTTTCAGATAGCAAGGAACCTTTAATAGAAGAGTATCTCGTCGAACTTTTCGGAGTGGGTTCAAGATGCTTCAGCTTCATGTCGAGAAACTTCATAAAACTATAAGCGCTTCTGAAAAAGACATGACCTCGAGTTCTTTTCTTATAGATAACATATTCTCATTTACTGTAATTGGAACCTCTCTTTAGCTCCTGGAATTCTATAGAACAGTCTATAACTCTCTCGCGCATCCAATGAATTTTCGGGTAAGAGTTCATGACCTTCTGAATTTGTAGCCCATCATCAAAAATCAGTGAAAGTGTCTCTTCTAAAACAACCTTGAACTGAACACACAGACGGAGTGGGTCTATGTTACGGAAGGTAACTGATGACTGTGAAGGATGAAGAAGGCAAACGAAGACGATTCGGTTATAAAACCAATTGTGGCCGGATAGGAAAAGAGAGAGAGAGAGAGAGAGAGAGATCAGAGGACAAGAGAAGGCATATTCGGACAACACCTGGCTGTCATCACCGCTTGTTCCGTACGAGAAATTATCGGAGAAAAAGGGAATGGGGGATTAGATGAAATGACCTTACAAGTGGGTGTTCTACCCCTCTTCTTAATAGCTAGTCAACACATTTTGTGGGAAGAAGAGGCGTTTTCGAAGCGAATCTAGATTTCAATATGAAAAAGAGAGAGAAGTATTGACACTCATATGAAAATGAGAATAAGATTCTCAAAACGAATACCTAAATTTAAAGATTTGAGTTCACCTGGAAGTTATGACCGGAACTGCTCACTAGGTTTGACTTCCTAAACTTTCAACGATTGGCTTCGAAAACTAGAAAATCTCTGCAACCTTATTTTGTTCGACGTCAGGCCGATTATTTCTGATACAACCTTCCGAAACTAATAAGAAACTGAAGGCTGTCCTCTAAAATGTACTTTGAGGTGTGCAGTATCAGGAAATGGATACTTGACACTTTATCTTTTAAAGAAACAAATCGTGTTTTACTGTTTGCTCATGATCATTCTACAATGGATCAGTGTCTTCTGATCTGTGTCCAAGCGAATTTTTGGATTTTGTGTGTTGAAAAAGAAAGATAAAGACAGAGAATGAAAAGTTCACAAGGAGATTATCTAGATTAGGTTTTTGACGAAGATTGTTGGTTTTTGAACATTTCGTCATGTGGATTCTGAGAAAAACTGGAAGATTGGATATGCTAGGGGATGCTTTTTAATGGAAATTATCTCAAAAAAGTGTTTCGATTACCGGTAACTTCTAAATTCCGTTATCAATTCCTTATTATAAATGGCGTAGGATCTCTAAAGTCTTCAGGGTCAATCTCCAGATTATCTTTGAAATAACATTTCATGATTTTTGAGAACGAATTCAATTTCAAATCTGCAAAGCAAATCAAAAATCAGGATCAAGAAGGGAGTGTTGGAGAGGCTAAGAAGTTGTAGGATGTCTAGACTAGGAAGTGGATGAAACAAAAACAAGGAAACACGGAAACGTTTTGTAGTCGCAAAGTATCAGGAACCTAAAATTACAGAATGTATTTCAGATTTGGAGGATTTCGATTTTAATCGTGGCTCCACGTGGTTTTGGATCATGACACGAAATCTTGTTTTTTTAAACTCTAAGGGTCACGAATCAAACATTTCACAGTTTCGCAAGAGGCTCTCTCTATCAGAAAACCATCCGAAATGAAAGAATACTTCCAGACATAATGAAGAAAGAGTCAAGGGTATTCCTTCTTCATGCTATCGAATATCTTCCTTCCAGCTATTTTTTCTCTTCACTTCTTTTTATGACAAAAAGAAAGAGGAAAAAGAAGCATCAATGTTGGAATAAAATGAAAATATTCATATTCAAGAAGAGAGAGGAAGAGACAAAGTGACTCCAACATCTTCTCATTTTCGATTTCTTATGCCAGGAGATGTTTTTGATGAGAAAAAGAAGGAAAAGGAATTGGATGAAGAATATTGAAAAAGGAATAAGAAGACAATAGATCAGCTCTTCATCATCAGAGGTCTTCAGCACGTGTTGGGAGATGTGAGATGTTGTAAACTTTGGGATTTTGAACAGATTTTCAGTAGAAATGTATTTTTCTTGAGTTAGCTAAAACTCAAAGTACAGAACTTTAAGCCCGATGCAAGTTCGTTGAAAAGATGATCAGATATCTAGAAACAAGTGCCCTTGTATTAGAGTAGTATCTCACTTTATTCTGAACCTGCTTGTATCAGAAACCCAGCTCTCTCTCTCAAACAAAACACGTGCTCATTTCCAGAGATTACTTCCTTTTGCCTAATCTATCACATGACATGACACACACAATAAATCCTAACCTCAAAAAGAAAAAAAAAGAAATCTCGAAAACTAACCCGTCAGAATTGGTTGGCGAGAACATGAAATTGTTGTTTTCAGCAGTAGATTGTTGTTGTTGTGGAGCACCAGGAGTAGAAGAGAGGGGCGGAGGAGGAGGCATAAGAGGACAAGAAGAAGTCGGTGATGTCAATCCAGGCAAAGATCCATTCGGAGGAATTGAAGTTATCAAGGGTTCTTTTGGTTTCGGTGGAGCACGTTTTCGTTTTCCGCCATTCTTTTTTAGACGACGCATTTGCTCGTACCAACGACTTATTCGGTCTGGAAATTTGAGATGTTTTGGTAAGGAAAACGAATTGTTTTCTTTATGAAATTGGCTCCAATAATAATATTTTGACAGAAACTTCTGGAAGATCTGAGCTAACTTTTGTATAAAGAAGTAAAACTATTGAAGAAAAAGTAACTGCGAAAACTCTTATAGAGTGGCATCATGTTGTTTTTTTCAGATTGTTCTGGTTCTGATAATTCAAATAGCGACTCAAGATTGTTCATTTTTCATTCCACTTGCAACACCCTGTCAGTCCTATGAGACCACCCGCCTGGAACACTTTCTCTTCTTCACTATCATTCGTTTTTCTCCAAGCTTTTCCTATTTTCCTCCATGTGTTTACTCAAGAAACCCCCCATTCGAACAAAGTATTTCTCTCTTCACTTACACAGGAAAAGAAGTGGTTTGTGAACTTTTTAGGACGTTCACGTGTACTATCAATCCTTCAATGTGTGAGTATGTGCCAGGGGGAAAACGCAAAAAAAATGATGATAAAGTCACAAAAGTTGGGGTGGACAAAGGAAATTGCAGGGAGGAAACTGATTAAATAAAAGAGAGAGGTTTCGGTCAAATTCGTTGATTTTCGAAGAAACAGGGACTGGAGAATGCAGATTGAGCCAAAGATTTTTTCTTCTGATTCCTACAGTAATGTTGAGGACTCAATAAAGTTTTCGGATATGAACAGTTTCCTTGAAAATCTGATCCGCATCAAAGCCTTAGCTCAATTGGAAATCCAGTTGCTCTCATCAGATAAAAACTCAACAGATCCCCATGTATCCCATGTACTATTTGGAAACCGTTTCCAAACTAGACTATCGTTCCAACATAAAAACTCTATAAATTGTCCTTTTTCTGCACTTCCTATCAAACCACAGGTTAATTTTTTTCACGTAAAAAATCAAACATTTCTAGACAGATCATCTAGTTCACTGCCGGAAATCCAGCTAAAAAACTCACTGGCTGCAATCTTCGACAGATGTTTCCGGTGAGTGAAACAGGCGCCAACGAGTCCATGAGTGAGCATATAATCGTAGTTTTCACGGGTACCATATTCCATTGCTGCCTTGAAAATGGGATTTCGAAATTTTGAAAAGAAAAAGAGAGCAAACCTCTAAAGCGAGCATCAAATTATCCTCAAAGTGAGCAGTGAAGGCTCGTTGATCCTGACACCATTTTGTGAGTTCACTACATGCTTCCGGAAATGTTGACGCTTCGATCAGGTTCTGGAAATGGGAAAATGTTGAAGAATTTGTTGAAGATTAGGAATTGAAAACAAAAAGCGAAACAGAAGTAAGATATCCCTAGAAGTATTCCTACTCTCAAGAACTAATTTTCCATTTTTTGAAAGTTCCTAAAGATGGCCTTTTTGAGTTAGAACCCACAATATTAGTTATGCATCTCAGGTGAGTCTCAAAAAAAAGGGAATGCTCGAGAAGTTTTGATTCCGCTACCGTATCTCGGGTTGTATTTCTAGTCTAACGTCCATGCCTAGCTTTCTCCTCTATCATTTCTAGGCCACCTCATAAACTAGACTGTATTTTCTGAAGACTCACGGCTCTAAGAGA
This sequence comes from Caenorhabditis brenneri, assembly GCA_000143925.2. Lineage (NCBI taxonomy): Eukaryota > Metazoa > Nematoda > Chromadorea > Rhabditida > Rhabditidae > Caenorhabditis > Caenorhabditis brenneri. The sequence continues at coordinate 132,070 of GL380142.1, forward strand.
AGCCAATCGAATATTGGTAGTTGCCACGTGTTCAGCAAAGGTTGAATCAGCCATCTCATCTGAGTCTTTCGGAAAAACGAAAACGAACCTGAAATCGAAAAATTTTAGGATTCGAATGAAGGGATGAATTGATAGAAAAGAGTTTTGAGAAAAAGAGAAGATGATGCTGAATGAGTGAGATAAATTGAGAGAGACAATAGAAAATGAGATGACAGAGGAAGGGGAAAGGAGGGGTGATTTATTGACCGATAAAAAGTTTAGTGGACTTGGGGTATGAATAGAAAAAAGAGACGATGAAGATGATGGAAGGAGGGAAGGGATGAATGTGTAAAGATATGATGAAGTTGATGATGATGATGATGATTTTGATTGGAAGTGTGAAGAAACAAGAACACTTGTTCCAAATTTACCTTTTTGAAGCAGAAGACAACGGAAAAAAAGGGAAGAGGGGAGAGGTTGAGAGACATAAAATCCCGAGATACAGTAACCATGGCAATAAAAATATAAATGTCATAAAAAGTACGTCATGAAACATGTATAGTATGGATTGTACGACGTGGTTTCGCCTAAGACCTCTAATAGAATGGCACGTTCTGAAATGAGCTAGGTTTCGGAATGCCAATAAAGATTTTGAGGCATAACTTAAGATGCTGTTCTAATAGAGATTTTTTTCAATAAACATATTTTTTATGTTTGAATTCGAGATTATAGGGTTTTTCATCACATTCCAGGTGTGCTAACAATGACTCTGGTCACTTATGTTCATTTCGGAAACTCCACAATAAAAATTCGGAAAAACGAGCAAAGGCCATTCTGCCCACCCATAAAAGATTGATTACAAAAAGTTCAAAACAAGCCGAATTAGTAAATGGTTTGATATGGGAATAGGGAGAAAGAGCAAACGGAGCTAGACAAAACAAATAGAAAAGCATGGTGATATTGTAAGTGAATGTTTTGAAATGACAGAGAGAAACTAGGAGAAAAGGAGGTTGAGAAAACTGATAATACAGGTATCATTTTGAAATTTGAAATGGACTGTCTGGAGTGGAATATGGGCACAGAGGGGAGGAAATAAGGATAAATACAAAGTAATAATTGAAAAAGCAAATCAAGTTCGAGAACCGAAGGAATAATAATTGGGGTAAGTGCAAAAACTGTAGAAACGTAAAGTTCCGAAAACAGAAATAAAAATCCAGGAGAGTTTGATGATAAAAAGGCTCGGCTCAATCAGAACTTCTGAGAAGCCTCGTTCAAAAGGACAATGAATTCACAAATTGACTGAATCAAAGAAAAATTACAGGAGACAGTAAAAAAACGTACTGTAATCTCTAAAATCCCATAAATTCCAAAAAAAAAATAATTGAACAGGAAACATTCTAGACTGTTCACATCGAAAGAAGAATTCTAGTACCTACATCAGAAAGAATTCCACTCTATTCATTCAGAAGAAAAAAGGGATTTTTGTCTCCTGCCAACACACAACGGGCGCCCGTCCGTGAGCACCGGAAAACACGTGAGGTAGGGCGCGCGCGGCAATGACGCGGAAGGTGCGCGGAAGAAAGAGAGAGAGAGGGAGAGAGAGAGCTCAACGGAGCCACAACCGGAACACACGTAAAAATAAATACACATAAACAAGAAGCGATTGATGGAAATAGTATTGGGATCGAGGAGGGTGGACGAGAGAAAGGCGAGAAATGATTGCGACGCAAGGCACCACCCAAATGTCTTCGGAGTTTCTTAGGGACTCGGCAGAATTGAAGACTAGAGGGAGGGAGACGGAGAATCAAAAAGAAAAATTGGGACGGGATCATTTACATATGGGAAGAAGGGGAAAACGAATGGGAAGGAAGAGGTCCGAAGAGAGAAAAGAGGAGAGGAAAAGTTGAATGGGTTGAAAAAGGGAACGATGAGTTGTGCTTTTGAAAGTCAAGAACGACAAATGACCTTATTATTTGTTTGCTCTTTTCTTTCTTGCTCTTGAAACTGCTCTGTTGGTCCATTCAAGATCATGTGATACAAAAATAGATTCAATTTTTGAGTTTAAGAGGTGGAGAAAAACACAAAAGTGTGATAAGAAGAGGGAAAGTGAGAGAGAACGTGTGATAATAAAAAATAGTATTGTTGCAAAGTGTTTGTAGCTCAGAATTATATTTAATTTACAGTCTCTCGTATGGGAGGTTTTGTAAAATGAACTGTAATCAAAAATGAACTCTTGAGGTGGATGATGTGTGAGAATTAAAGTGATACAAAACTCCTACCTTTCGATAAGTATATGTATTCATACTAATGTTACCTATACATTGTTACAACAATCATTGGAATACATTCCGAAGCTTCAGAACTTTTTGAATTATGACGAAATGGATTTCCGCACGAAAAACACCTTTGTGTTCTTTTTTAGAAGCAACTTCCTCACTTTTCCCTCGCTGAACTCAAAAAGGTGGGCGGAGTCAAGACTAGTTTTGAAACCATGCATCCCCAATATTATTTGCTTAATGGTTTTGGAAACGAGTGTTGTGATAGGTTTCGTAACAAGCTTCTTATGGAAATATGACGCAATTTTTCAGCATTTCAAGAGTTTGACTGAAAATTAAAGTTGAATCCTAAACTGAGTTGTAAAACCCATGAGCATATGAATTTCATTTGAAGCTGCATGAAAGATTCCAGAACTTTTTCAAATCGAAAGATATGTTTGTTTCTAAAAATACCTATTTGTTTCTCTCGTTTTCAACAAGTTCAAAAATATGATAATAAACAAGAGTTTCGTCTCATGACTGAGATAAAAAAGAACACACATACTGATTGTTGTTTTTGCTAACTTTCGATTAAGAAGACACACAAACTAACCGTTTCAAATTGTTGATAAGAGAGATAAAATGGTTGGTTCAAAAGTCAAAAATGACACGAACACAATGAGAAATTGAAATGGAAAAGAATTGAAAAAAGAGATAGTAGAACAGGAAGGAGAGTCATGTTCCGAGATAAGATTTGTGATAAAATATTAGTCTCTGAAAATTCTGTGAAAATCAATAGTGTTTTTGAGGCCCGATGTGCTCAATCAAGACTGGCTGAAAAACCCGAAATTCAAATTTGTACAAGCCGAACTTCTCTATCAATTGTCGTAAATTCCAAAAGGCAAAGTAAGCAATGGGAGCTGCAGGGCACAAATGTTGACTGATTATGGAAAAAAGCTTGGCCAAAACCGTCTTTCAATTTTTTCGAACATATTTGGATTTTTGTTTCGAGAGTATTTGAAAACCAATGAAATTTGTCTGGAAGAATTTAGCTACCCATCTCTCATTTCTCATTGATAACCCAAAAGGTTGGAAATCGGTCCGACATCTAGATCTCTCTTTCTGGTTTTCTGACTGTTCTAGTCTCTACAATACCGAGGTATTGCTGAAAAACCTTCTATTTTCGAGATTCAGCCATGACATTCCAATGAACGGGCCAAAAATTCAAACTCTCCTTCGGTTTATGACGTTTTCAGTCTCTACCTCGCCCCTCAAAGCCTACGTAAACAGTACCAAGCCCGACTGATTTTTTCCATTTTTCTCTAATTTTCTATTTTCAAAATTATCGTAGTTTATAGTGTTGCTTATGATGATGATGATGTTAAAAAAAGAGAGTGTGAAGAATAAAATATATCTAATAATCTAAATAAAACAAAGATTCGGAGATGTAGAATGGATTGATGGCAGACGATAATAGCCCGCCCGTCTCTCTAATCTAACAGCGACATATAGCCCTCTGTCGACCGGTGGAAAAAAGAAAATGGTGAAAAATATGAAAGAAAAGCTAATAAATTGCTAGTGTGTTATCTTGCAGAACGTATCGAATAGAAGGAAGAAAATATGTATTCAAATAGAGATAACAAGATAGAATCCAGGAGGAAAAGTATACTGTATCAGGAGGACTCAAAATGAGAAGAGAGAGACTGTAATATCGATTCGCTTATTATTTGATCAAGAAATGACTCATTTTATATATTGAGGTAAGGGAAAAGAAGAAGAAAATGAGGGGGAGGAGAGAGAGAGAGAAAACGAGGCAAAAGTTGGAATATATGTGTATGTACAATAGGACGAATAAGAGTTGTTAAATGTAGAAAAAGAAGAAAACCTAGATATTGTATTTGAAAACTTTGATTGCAAAAAAATGAAAATAAATTTGAAACTTGGAAAGCATAAATATTTCTAAGCGATTCGGAAAAAAAGCTAGGGAACTTTCTAAGTTTTGAGGATTCTGATTGAGGAGCTGACATAGACTTGATGCCTATGAACCTTCTACGACAGTTTTCTATGGAAGGCTCTAATTCAAATATATCGAGTCAAAATTACAGTTTTTCGTAGATAAAATAACTTCTCTATCGATTAGAATTCTAGCTGAAGTTTTAGCAGTTAGCCTGAAATCTTTGTAAACCTTGATTTGTACTTTTTGACTGATCCAAAAGCATCCAAGAATCAAAAAGATTGATTTGCGTAGACTAATTTCGATAAAAAGATAAAAGTCCATCAGTTTTGCCATAGAACATTCTCTCCAAATAAAGGCGGCGCCTTTCTGACGACGGCAGG
>GL380142.1:163386-179760 GCA_000143925.2 Caenorhabditis brenneri
TCTGAATCTCGACACTTCGGAAGCACTACATCGTCTGACACGTCACCTCAGAAATGTTTTCGTTATTCCATCAGACAGTCTCGTAGATTTACTACTATCATAGACATAACTTCCGACTAACCGTGTTTTGGAATGAAAATAACAAAGTACTAGAGTCTAGTGCCCTTCAATCATCTAGCAGATAATATGACTAAATCTTCGTTCCTTCAAGAACATGGTGTGTGATAGCTCCGCAGATGCTACAAATTCAGAGGATGTTCAGCTCAACGATACTGTGGCTAGAAAAATCAAGCATAAAACTTAAATTGCTCAACAAATTTGTGCTCACTTCATTTTCCATTGAGATTCGAAGCTCTAAACGTTATGAGCTGCTCTCCTAAATCACATTCATTTCCGAAAAATGTACCCAGTATCCCTAAGCTCCAGAACCCTGATCCTCCCTAAACCCTATTCTATAAATGACTAACTCACCGGAAACATCTCCCGAAATATCTTTATTATCATGAGGAAGTACACCTACTCAATCCAAAAAACACATACAGTTCGTTAAGTTCTCGTTGTCCCCAGTCCAGTCCTTGATCTCAATTCTTCCCCCAATCATCGTAATGAACCTTGAACAGACCGTACTCTACGGTCAATCCAAATCTCTGACCAAAATTACAGATTCGTCCCGTCTCCTTCTCCAATTTCCATCTCCCCGTATCATTCGCCATGTGATAAGTACTTTCATCTTCACATGTCTGATCCACGTGCAGTCTCTTTTCCTTTCCTTCCTCCTTCTTTTTTCCCTTCACATCGGAAGTATTTGAGATGACGTTACCCGAATGGATTCGTCCACCTATTCTTCTGAAGGGAAGAAGGGTTCTTCTCTCTGTTTGTGTCTTCTTGTATAAGTCGTTTAACGAGGGCAAGTGTTCTTCTGACGTAACTTCTCTTATCAAAAAAGATGGATGGATAAGGAAAAAGAGCATCGAGCATGAACAAATAAACAGTGTCATCAATGGGTATTGTGTCCGTGTCTGTTTTCTTCGCTTTGACGTACTACTTGGTCTCGTCTTGTTTCAGTGGTTGGCAAGGAAGGTCTCGAAAAATGATTGGGGTGAAATGATTCTAGATGGTCCGAGCGAATTCTCAATAAATTCAAAACTTTTATATGATCAACTGACAGTTAGGATCTAAACTTTTTGCAAAATAGTTACGCAAGGATCAAAACTGATGATTTGGCGGGAGTTCAAATCTGGAAGAAAAGAATTTGAAGTTAAGGTTTCTATGATTCAAAAAGAATCAAGCTATCTCTCTCACTCTATTCGGAGCATCAAGCCTAAAGGAGCAACTTCAATCTTATCAGCTGTCTAAGTTTAAATTCATTTTGTACTTTACACATGTTGCTCATTGACTTTATTTGGCTTGTTGAGTTGAATTTTACAGTACTGCACTATAAAGAAGAAATCCTCCTTAGAACAACTGGAACAATCAAAACTGATCTCAAAACTTTCAGAAAATTTGCATCGTCTCTGAAATCCTGAAGAAATCTAGAAAATCGTTGTAAATTTATAAACGTTTGAACTGTCTGTTATTTATTATTCTCCGCAGTAACTACACAAATACTTCTTCTTTTCCTTCTTCTTCTCCCTATATCAGAAACGATATCGATGGGTGGTTATAAATTATAAATCATTGGTTTGGGATGAGATCGCGTGGCAGTAGTTTATGATCACAAGTGATTTCATGATGCTTTATTCCCCCCGTTTTTCGGATTCTTCTTCTCTTCTTTTTTGATGTACATAGTTTCGTTGAAGAAGGAGATGAACACTGTAGACATGAAGAATAAATTGTGTAAGAATTCTAGAAATAGAAAATCGAAATAGTGGTAGTTATAGTATTCGTAGTAGTCTTGAATGATGTCAAGACTAAGGAATGGTTATGTAGATGGGGTACTGTAGGTGTGATTCATCTGAAAATGGGATCTCGAATACTCGGCAACCGAAAAGTAGATAACTCCTGATGACAACTGAAAGAACAGTGAGAAATTTTTGTTTTATAACACGGAAAATATGGGCTTCAAGGAATGTAAACGTTTTCTTACTCACCAAATTTTCTCTGTAGAAAGATTGAATTTGCGGTGCTTCAACATCTAGGCATAGTTTTCACTAGGGGTCCGCAAAAAGCTGAATCATAATGCTTCATTCTTTGAATTTTCATGCGGAACCCTAGTTTTCATCACTCTTTTAGACGACTGTTTGGATCAGCTGTCTCAATAGTCTACAATCCCATTTTCTCCATTACGAGAGTATTTCTAGCTCTGATAGAAAGTACAGTAGAACGATGAATTAGCTAATTTTGAGGTTCTGAAGTAACTCATTGGGTGGATTTTCAAAATTCTACCGTTTACCTAAAGTCTTCGTCAAAATTTTTCAATGACTAGTGTCCAGTTTCTAACCAAAAAATTCCAATCTGGGCCTAAACCCCTTTGAAGCTTTACCTAAAACCTTTCACTCCGTAGCTCTCTCTATACAAAATCTACCGTACAAACTCTTCTATCAGAATAAAATGACCAAAACGATTTGAGCTGCTCTTGACTGGTCACTGCCCTTTTTCTCCATCTCAATAATATTTTAAATTGCCCCCAATTCCTCGAAGTGACTCATCTCTCTCGGCTCAAAGGCTCATAGATCTCAGTATTTTGAAAAATTGAGAAAGCGGAAATGATTAGCATGAATTAAAGTAAAAGACACCACCCCTTCTCTCTAGGAACACATTGTATACAAACACTGTATGCCCCTCCCTCTCCTTTCCATCGTCTTCGTCCGCCGAAGGTCTCAAAAGTGGGCGGAGTCAAGGAAGAAGGAGATGATACAAAAGTGACTGAGAGTCGATCGAAAAAGGCCAGTCCAACAAAGACTTTTTGACTCTTTTCATTTATTAAAACAAGTGCCATCTTAGCACAACTGACTCTCAGAACAAAATGTTCGAGATTTTCACTCAAGGATTCTCATTCTTGAACCTTCTCTCTATTCTTGCCTTCTTCACTACAGTCGGTCTATTCTTTTGTGGAATGTAAGTTTTCTTTTGCCACTTAACAATTTCTGAATGAGTCCTCCTTTTCAGTCCAATATGCCGTCAAATCTGGAAGCGTAAAGACACAAAAGAAATCTCTGGTGCTCCATTCCTTATGGGAGTTGTTGGTGGATGCTGCTGGATGACATATGGATGGTTGAAGAATGATGGAACTGTTAAATGGGTTACTGGATGTCAAGTGATTCTCTACACTACTTATACTATCTTCTATTGGTGCATGACCAAAAAGAAGCTGTGGATCTCATTGAAAGTTCTCGGAGTCATTGGAATCTGCACTTCTTTGGTTTTGGGTGTTCACTTCTTCGGAATGAAGATCTTCCATCCATTGGGAATCGTCTGTCTTACCCTCAACATTGCTGACTTCGCAGCCCCACTCGGTGGAATCCGAGTTGTCATCCGTCGATGGGCTACTTCAACTCTTCCACTTCCATTGTGCATTGCCAACTTCTTGGTGTCTTCTGAATGGTTTTTGTATGGATTGTTGAAGAACGACTTCTATCTCATTTTCCCAAATGGAGTTGGATCTCTTTTGGCCTTCATTCAACTTCTTTTGTTCATTGTATTGCCAAGAAAACCAGGACAAAGAGCTCCATTGGTGATGCTGTGGATGTGGATTCGTGGAGTTAAAATTGAAGAGACCAAAGGTGAGAAATACTTTTTTATTGTTTTGACCCCCCCCCCTTAAGACCAGGAAGAATACAAATTGTGTTCTCCAGTCTGATAAGGTTCTTTTGATTGATAACCAAAAACAAGTTTTTATTGTTTTCAGAAATCGTCGCCGAGCTTGGAGAATGCGAAGAAAAGAAGATGAATCGTGCCCAGAGATGGTCACAGAAGATCAAGATGAACGTCTCGACTGTCGCCGAAGAGCTTGAGAACGTCATCTACAACCTCCCAACTAAGGATCAATTCGCTTACACTCACAAGATTGGAGACGATGATTCCTCTTCTGAGAAGACTGTGGAGACAACGGAGGAGCCAAAGAAGACGTCAGCCTCTCCAGTTATTCCAGCAATTGAAGCCGTCAAGGATTCAGAATTCGAAAGAAAGATGAGAAACTCATTGAGAGCTGCTCAAGAAGCCCGTGAAGCAACTCTTCGAAGGACTATTTCATCTCCAGACCTCTCAGATTAATTTCTGAATTCCTTTTCCTAAGCATCAATTTCTCTTTTTCTACAGATTTCTCTCCTCAGCTTTACCCTTTTCCCAATCTCATTGACTGTTCTCCATTCAGAACTCTTTCTTTTTCTATCATTTCTTGTTTGACCCCGCCTCTTTTTGAGGTGTCATTTGACCCCATTTCGAATGCTTCTCCATGTTTTTTTGTGTGCAATTTCTCTCTTTGAATATCCCATTCAACTTTTTTGAATGCGGCATAATTGATATTAAAGCGGGTTCCGTTTTTAATGACTCATAAAGTTTTAATCTTGAAAAGACTACAACTATACGAAAAGAGAAGGAAGAAACAGAAAAAAAAAGAGTTTGCACCGTTAAAAACTCTATAAATAAATAAGCAAAATTAGCATTTGGGTGTTGATAAAAAAGAGATAAGAAATGGGTGAATAGGGAATTGAAATATCAAAAGAGAGTGGTCAATTGGAAGGGAGTTTGTATTCAAAGTGAAGGAGAAGTACGGTAACTTCAGGGAATATTCACTCTTACAGGTTTAGGACGTTCAGTACTTCACAGTTGTTTCAAGTCAGTTTCTTAGAAAGAATCTGCGCAATCAGTCAAACGAAATCACTCAAAATTTTCGAAATAAATCCAGTTATTAATTTGCAGGAGCCCGTTATGGACCATCTCTGATGCCAGGAGGAAATCCAGCTGCTTGGCCACATCTGAAGGATATCTTCCAAAAGATTGCTACGAAATCAAATGGAGAACCATGTTGTGACTGGGTCGGAAATGCCGGATCCGGACACTTTGTGAAGATGGTTCATAATGGAATCGAATACGGAGATATGCAATTGATTGCCGAGGCTTATCATCTTTTGAGTAAGGGAGTCGAATTGAATCATGAGGTTTTAAATGATTGGAATATGGGATGATTGGAGTCATTCTTAATCTCAACCATCATTTGGCTCTAATTGCAGTTCGCGGCATTCTATTAGAGGTTTCCAGAAAATTTTTCTGTAACATCAGCTCAACGAGCTCTCAAGATATCTCTTGGAATTCTAGGTACAAAAATTTTCATTTGATTTCCGGTGTCAAATCGTCGTAAAACTTTAAAATAAACGACAATTTCCTAAATTTATCTCGATTATTTACTGATCTCGACCGGTTTTTTCCTCTCTTTTCGAACATAAACAAATTGTAGTTTTTCTTCGTCTAATCACTGATTTGATATCATAATAATCAGATGTTTCAATGGGGTAAAACAATGGGAAAACGAATTTTTGTTTTTTTGGAATTTGATATTTTTCTCTCATCCAATGACTCATTCTAGATTTTCTCGATTCAAACCATCTCTTGCTTCGAAGATTTCGAGTTCAAAGTTTGGGAGACTCCTGATTTTTGAGACTCTTACATTTGACCTTTACCTGATAGCTCCTCTAGTTCCGCATCAAAGATACTACACTCTTTCTCCTTTCTCCTAATCCAACTGTTTTGCATAATGATCGTCCTGCTCTGATAACAGAAGGAGAGAACTAACCACAAAACAAACCATAGAACAGTTTTATATCATTTCACACGAATGCACAATCGAATACTGCAATAAAATGGGGAATTAATTAGAAAGAGGAAATAAAAATAAAAACTAATCGATCACAGTTAAAAAAGACTGAAATTAAGAGAAGATTAATCGAGTTAAATGAATAGAAAAAAAAAAGAACGTTAATATAACGTAAAAACTGAGTTTGTTGCTTAGGCATTGTAAGCGTTTGAAGTGACACGTCCTCCGGTTCCAGTCCAGTTTGTATGCACCCAGGTGCCTGGTTGAGCCAAGAGTTCGTAGGTGTGAGCTCCGAAGTAATCTCTTTGAGCCTGGAGCAAGTTGGCTGGGACGACCTGGAAATTCTCATTGTTTCGTTAATCATAGTAGTTGGCAGACCGGGAATGGCGGTCAAGTTCGTCAAATGGATTGTAGAAAAATGAGTACACGTGAGATAATTACAAAACACAGAGGAGAAGAGGATCACAGAATGAATGAGTGAAATTCACGTGTGTTTGTATTGTTTAAAGTTATAGACAAGTTTCAGTGCAACAAGGTACACCTGATTATGATAGAGATCATTCTTACCTCACTGGTGTATCCATCATAGAAGGCAAGGGCCGATGAGAAGGCTGGAACTGGAATACCGAGACGGACGGCTGAGCAGATCACGACACGCCATGAATCCTGGAAAGAAAATGAATGTGATTTAGAAATAGAAAATGCAGAGAAGGGTTTTCTGCAGAGATAATTCATATGTTTTTAGAATACGTTTATCGTTTCTTAATTGTGAATCTGATTATTTTTTTCTTTGTTTTCAAATGAGAAGTTCTGTGAATGAAGGATCAACTATGTTTCTGTAAATCGCTGAAAAGAGCTGGATAACTGTTCACCCAAACCATGATCAAAATCCTAAAAATCGCCTAAAATTTGATAAGACATTTGTTCTGACTTCTGACTTTTCGACAAAAAAAACATTATTTTGATTTATCTGTCTGTCGTTTAGAAAAAAGACGTCACTTCCCAAAAGATATCGAAATTTCAACTTTCGATCTCTATTTATAAAAGGAAGTTTATTTTACAATCAAACATGTTTCATAGTTTGTACTCAAGAAACTATCAGAAAACAACACAAACCTGCGCATCAGTGATGGCCTTGGTGAAGAAATCGTCGAGAAGAAGATTCGAGAGATTCTTGTTATTATCGAAAGCACGTTTGATATCTCCGAGGAATCTAAAAATGATTTACTCAAAAAAAAAAGAAAATTCAAATGAAGTCACCTGGAGCGAATAATGCATCCACCTCTCCACATGAGAGCAATTGCTCCGAAGTTCAAATCCCATTTGAACTGTTTCGATGCTTCAGCGAGAAGCATGAATCCTTGAGCGTAACTGACAATCTTGGATGCATATAGAGCTTTGCTGATTTGTTTAATGAAGACTCTTTTGTCTGGAATAACAGTATCAGCAGATACTTGTGGACGTGGAAGTTGTTTCGATGCACGGACACGTTCGTCTTTCAATGCTGAGAGGCATCTGGCGAACACAGCTTCTCCTGAAATAATTAATAGTTTTTTGTGAAACAGTATATTCCAGATACTTCTGGAATTATTCAACTAACCGATAAGAGTAACTGGAAGTCCGTACTCCAGAGCAGCGAAACATGTCCACTTTCCGGTTCCTTTTTGTCCAGCAGAATCACGAATTTTCGGAACAATTGGTTCTCCCTTCTCATCACGATATTTCAGAATATTAGCAGTGATTTCAATTAGGAATGATTCCAATTCTCCCTTATTCCAATCATTCAAAACCTCAGCCATCTGATCATGATTCAATTCGACTCCCTTACTCAAAAGATGATAAGCCTCGGCAATCAATTGCATATCTCCGTATTCGATTCCATTATGAACCATCTTCACAAAGTGTCCGGATCCGGCATTTCCAACCCAGTCACAACATGGTTCTCCGTTTGATTTCGCAGCAATCTTCTGGAAGATATCTTTGAGATGTGGCCAAGCAGCTGGATTTCCTCCTGGCATCAGAGATGGTCCATAACGGGCTCCTGCAAATTAATAACTGGATTTATTTCGGAAAGTTTGAGTAATTTCTAAGGGTGTTCTGTTCAATTTTTATCAAGTTGCGTTGCAATCGGTTTGCAAAAAAAACAGGGAAACAACAGAAATGAATGATACGAATATTGTTCCGAATAATCGGAAAAAATTATTCAAGAACATTTTTCACAACTTTTGAAAGACATTTTGATGTGTATCGATGCACCATTCTTTTTTGAGTTTGATTTTCGGTTGAAAGTTTCATGAGAAATCATTTCTTCAGTTTTCAATCTGAAATTAACCTGTACGATGATTTTTATTTTCAGACTAACGCACGTTCATTTGATATTTTTCCAGCTCAATTTTATCCTACCCACGTTAAAATACCGATTTAATCACGTAAGTTCCGTTCTGCTCTATATTCCTCGTCACCCTCTCCACACAAATTCTTTGCAACAAATACAAATCTTCTGGTCACTCTAACGTATTGCATTCAGAATACAAAAAAATCCTCGGAAATCTCCACCCTCAACACGAATCGCCCACTCGATTCAGAAAGGAAATTGGCTAACTCGTATAGTTTTTCTCTTCTAATTATGCCAAAAAAAGGCAAGCACACAAATGCATCTCGTTCCAATTTCCGTTGCTTTTCTCTTTTTTTCTAATCAACGGACGTATCAGCTAAAATGGGAGGGACGAGAGAGGATGGGGAATTGGCTCTCCACTCTAAAATTGGGGTGTCAGAGCAGAAGTAGACTAGGAGACGATTATTAGTAAAAGCAATAGTAGTATTTTTCGTGATGAGAAACAAAAAACCTATTCGTTTTCGTTAACTCTTCGTATTTCTGCTCTGACTGAATTGCTTTGACAAACTGTAGTAGACTGTTTTCCTTTCATGACAAAAGATTAAAACCATAAATGTCTTCTTCTTCTTCGTATTTCCATTTTCTCTCAAATCGTCTGACAATTCTCATCCCTAATCCGGTAAGTGCTTCCTCATGTCATTCGTTTTCTCGTCATTCTGTCATTTTCTTGCCAAAATATTCTGTTTCCGTGCACAAACCCTTTTCATTTCGTGTTTGACAAGAAAATTCCTTAGGCTCATTCTTCAATACATTTCCTCCAGATGTCTTCTTCTTTCTCTCGGGATTCAAGAGGACAACGATAAAACATCCGCCGTTTCCTATTTTTTTGTTTCTTGCGTGTTTCGCCGTCGATAAACGTTAGAAACGGAAGGAAGACCCAAGATATTCGTCTTTTTGGATTCGAAACCCGAAGCTACCTGGAGCCAAGATGATGAAAAAGCTGTTTATTCGGAGTTATACGTTCGGTAAGTGTATCAAGAAGAATATGGTGTTTTTCAATTGGCAGACGGAAATTAGAAAAATATTCTGGGAAAATTGGCTTGCTAAATAACAAGAACACGAAAATAGAAAGTAGTGATTGTCGTAAATGTTTCACCCGGAATTTGGGGTTAGTTACGCTATGGATTATATGAGCAACCATAATTCGATTTTAAGTATTCACTGAAAAAAGGAAAGTAAAAGACACCTGACGACTGGAATGTTATCATTCTAGGGCAAACGGCCTGAGAACTGCACTGATATAGTCTTCTGAGTCTTACAACTTGACTAATACCCAAGCATAGGTCTGCCCATTCATTTTTGAAGTCGAAAGCAATGAATAACGCTATTCAACCCCATTTCTTCTATTCATTTCTCGTCCATATATTTTTCTTTCTCCGAAAAATTTTCAATATCTTCGTCACGAATAGATGCTCTTTTCAATTAGGCCATATCTTCTTCTCCTTTCTCCCATGAATTTTCTTCCCAAAAATCATTCACGTGTGCATATATAGGTATCTCATGACCACTCCCTCCCCCTCTTTCCCCTTTTTTTGTTCATTCTCCGTGGCCACATTTCCTTTTTTGATTTGATATTTCACTCTGGCCTCTCCTATATGCATAACTAGACAAAAAGCACTACGAAGACAATTTTCGGGTGTTTTGGAGCCGGAAGCTTCAATTTACTAGGGATGTCCCGAGTATTCCCTTGGTTCGGTACACATCTAGGTGAGTTCCAGGACTGAAACCTACAATTTTCTGAATTGTCAATTATTATCAAGTCAGAAGAAATTGTACTTGTAGTTTTCTGTCATGTTAGAGTATCTTTCTTGTCGGTTCCTTCTAGAGTAAAGGCATAGAAGGAGGAGAAGGGAAGAAGGAAACGAACATTTCCACTTGAAAGAAATGTAATCGGAGACACGTTGCCCCTAAGCAACATGAATAAGTTTGTGGTTGCCTTCTGAATGCCACTGGTGGCCAATTTCACCTTCTTCTACTTTTCACATCTCTCATTTCCATTTCACTTCTACGTCTCTTCCTCTTCTTCCACTCTTTTCTTATTTTCCATTCATCTCTTCCTCTTCTGCACTTGTGTATGTGCTTTCTCTCTTTGCACATTTAAATCTACATTACATTATATAACACTCAACTAACCCCGTCACTGGGGGGTCGCCGGGCTGCCATTAAAACCCGGCGCCGTTCATTTTATCACCCACCCAAATAAAGAGAACTCTTATTCAAAAGTTCCTTCTCTCTGTCTGAAAACCCTCCATCACTCTCTCTCTACGTCAAGAGTGTTGGTCGAGGTCTTCGCCTGTCGTCGCTCGGGGCGCCCCGCCATCGTTTGTTTCTGTGTTCTCCCTCCTCTTCCAATTCTTGTATCCACTTTTCTCTTCGAGAAAAAACAAGACATTGCAATAACTTTGTCACGACAGAAAAAAACTTATTTCCCCTATTCTTAGCTAGCCGTCACACCATTCAAATAGACAGGAAATGGGTAAGAACCGGTCTTGTTTTTCGGATTGGACACTTTTAGGAAAAGGGTACGATAAGGATTGAAAAGGTTATAGGAATAGAATATAGGAATCATGATACAGTAATCACTGATTAACTAGTAACTTTCAGATGCCAATTCTCCCTCAATATCCACTACCACTCCAACACCTCCAATCCGTTCTCAAGCCTCTACAGAATCTGCACAAGAATTGGCAACAACCCCGGGACGTCAACAGAATTGGCACCGCTCCTCTTCTCAGCCTGCCACGTTGCGTAATGGCGCATGTAAGCTCCCTCTCACTAATCCCTCTCCTATTGCTTTCCCATTTCGATAATCCCATTGTTCCTACCAATTGACAATTCACTCTTTTTCAGTTAACGAGATCAGCGACGGCAATTGGGAATACTGCATTGAAACAGAGAGTAAAACGTAAGTGTCTTTTTATTTATTCACTTTTCTGCCTTTTGACACAAATGGGATTTCAGACCGGCGGTGAAAGGATTCGGAAATGTTCCGATTGTTAGTTACGAAGTCATCGAAGCAATGGGAGACCGAAAACTAAAAATATGTGCATTGACATGGAATATCAACGAGAAAGGTGGCAAGGTTTTGAACCATCTTGCACAAAAAATCACCGAGAGGAGTGAGGAAATGGATAGTGATCTTCTATTCATCTCTCTTCAAGAGATACCAACTACTGCACCGTGAGTTACAGTTCTTCTTTGAAAAAGTTTGAAATATTTCTTATTTCAGAACATTCCACGAAGACGCTCGAAAGATTCTAGAGCCAATTCTTCCAGGACATCGTTTGTACCTTTCCTATAGGGCTTGGAGTCAAATGGTTATAGTTTTCATCAAGAACAAGCACATCCGTTATGTGATTCGTAAGTGCATTTTCTTTTCGAATAACATATTTTTCATTTTCTTCTCCTAGAACCACAAGTCACATTTATCGCTTCCGGTGCGATGGCAAAGCCTGTGAGAACGAAAGGGGCAATTGCGGTTTGTCTCCGTTTATATCAAAGATTTATTGTGCTCATCGGATGCCATTTGTCTCGTGAGTTAGAATGAAAGGGGAACTTTTGCAATTTAAAAATTCCTATTGTTCAGATGCAACACCACAACTCCGTGTCCAAGACTACGTGAAAGTGGTGCGCACACTCCGTTTTCCCCAGCTCGCCAAGTTTCACGCTCATGCAAGCGACCAGATTTTCGCGTCTGACGTAGGCACATTTCCGATACTTTAGTACGGGTTTCATGGAGCTTTTTCAGGTGGTTTTATGGACTGGAGATTTGAATTTCCGGGTAACAGTAGAGAATACTACTGATTGGAATAATCCAGAAAAGGTGCAGGAGAAGATATTCAAAGAAATTTTGGAGACGGAAGAATTCGCAAACCACAGAAAGAAGAAGGAGGCGTTTGCAGATTTCACTGAAGCCCCAGTTAGATTCCCACCAACTCATAAGTTTGAACCGGATACGGATTTTTATGTGCCAAAGAGAATTCCATCGTTCACGGTAACCCAATTAGTGAGATAAAACAGAATTTTGTGGATTTCAGGATCGAGTATTGTATTGGGTGAGAAATTCGGAGTGGCTTCAACCAATCAAATACGATTGTATGCGGGGAGCCAGTCCATCAGATCACAAGGCAGTTTTCGCCACGTTTTGGTCAGTTTTTACATCAAGGAAAAGTCTAATTCACAAATTCAGGCTAACTGTTATCAACAAACCAGTCCCAGAACATTATCGCCAACAGAAATCTCTTGAAAATGGATCAATCAAAAGCTCAGACTCGATGGAACAAGCCAATTAGATGTAGATAATAACTGCTTCCCCGTGATGTTTATATTTTGAGAATCCCAGTTTATAATCTTTCGATGCCAATGAATGTATTTTTGAATGCTCACCTTCTTCTCCTCCGGAGACTCCACATCCAACGAACATGATTCCCTTTCCGGCGAGTTGTTCGGCACGTCTCTGAAAATAATTTGTTGAAAAAATAGATGAGGAATTCAATCAGAAAACGAAGAAAAACAGTCTAACGAACAGTTTTAATAAGATTAAAACAGATACAAATAAATAAATAAAACCACCTACGTTCGAGTCGGTATACTCGGAATTTCCTCCATCAATAATAATGTCTCCTTCTTCGAGATGTGGAACAATCTGCTCGATCATCATATCGACTGGAGTTCCGGCCTTAATGAGCATCATAACACGACGTGGTCTCTTCAATTTCTTGCACATCTCCTCAATCGAATGAGCTCCGATGATTTTCGTTCCCTTCGCCTCGTTGGCGAGAAAATCGTCGACGAGTTTTGTGGTCCTGTTGAAGGCACACACAGTGAAACCATGATCGTTCATGTTCAGAATCAAATTTTGGCCCATTACGGCCAATCCGATCACAGCGATGTCAGCTTCAGCCATTTTCTGGAAATTTAGATTTTTCGAGGGGGAAAATTGAGGAGAAAAACAAAGAGTTCTGATTCAATTCAACTGGCTAAATCTGTATTTAGTTTACGATATTAAAAATCAGAAAAGAACAATTCGTTGCAACATCAAAGAACACAAAAAAATGGGTCTAGAACATTCGAAAAATTTCGATCGAGAAAATGTTTCCTCACTAAATTTGCATCATTTTGAAAGTTTACTTGGAGTTCAAAACATTTCGGGAAAAGATTAAAAAAAAAACTAAAATCAAACGGAAAAGGTGAGAAAAGCGGGGCAAGAGTCGCCGTTTTTCCTGCAAGGAGGCGACCCCCTTCTTTTTTTTTTGGACAAACAAATCAATGTCATCATTATTTTGTGGCCTACTCAGTCTCTCCACACTCCACCACAACCCCATTTATTTATATATTGTGGGGCACCGGGGAGGAGCGCTTTTTGTATTGTTTATAGGACGTATTATATTCATAATACGAATAATTAGCTACCGTTTCTTTCTGAACTAAACTGGTCGTATTGCATGGAAAAAACAACGGAAAGTGCAAGAAAGAAGAATGTCTATGCAACCCACTCAAGTTTATCGGGGGAATACAAGATTGTATCTAGAAGGGAACAGGTCAAGGGAGATAACAATGCCAGATTCGAGAAAAACCGTCCTTGAGAAACCAATAATCGAGCAAGGAAAGAAGGAACTTTGAACCCTTTTAAACAAACTGATGAACAAAAAACAAAGTGGTCTTTGGCATTGAATTACTTTTTTCCCACTCTTGTTACTTCTAGGCTGCGACGCAAACATAACATGAAAGAAAAGGTGAGAACAACTTTTTTGTCAGCCTTTTTTTCACGAAAAGATGACAATTCGAGGAAGAAGTACTCAAAAAGATGCCCTTTGTGCCGATTTCGTCTTGAGATTCGAATCAAAGAATTAGTGAAAAACTAAACTAAATTTGATTTTGGTTAGGAAGAATAAACGCTAAACGTGAAGGTGTGGTATATTGAATTATATATGTGATTCGCTAATGTCTGAACATCCGTCTTTTAGGAAAACATTTTTATCAGGACGGAAGAATGAACCATCAATGGAAAGAACATGTTAAATATTATAATTTCGCAATATCTTTTTTCAGAATGGTTCAGAAAGTTTATTTTGGCTTTTTTATTAATTTTTGCGGTTAATCAGCTATGAATTATCGAATTTAGATTAAATTCTGAGAGCAAAGTTTTGTTGAGGGAGCAGAAAAAAGAAAAATCCGAGAGGAGTACACAGAAAAACCCACTGCGGGATTTCTCGGTCGGCGCAGGACTCGAAGAAAACTTTTGGAGTGTGCGCCTTCGAGAAATCATGATCGTAGTCTACAATCAGTGAGATTCGCAAAATACAAAAAAAAAGAGTACTCCTTCTAGATGCAAAATCACTAATGTTATGAAAACAGTTAAATGAAATATTATTGAAATCTTTTTTTTAATTCTCAATTCTCGGGAAACGAAGAAATCAGTTCAATTTTATAGACAGAACTCCGTTGACTCCAGAAAACTCCTTGAGAAAGCAAACAAGAGAAATCATAGTTCTCAAAAATTGTTTCATCCATTTCATGAGTTTTTCACGCCATGAATCCGAACATGCCATGAAATTCGAAACAAGGAGAGGTGATACGAGAATCGTGCCACCTTTTCTTATCAATAAGAGACAAAGTTGCAAACATCGCAGAAAAAAACGAAAAACACAATTGAACACAAGAAATTCAAAATTCAAAAGACTTGATGGGCGGGCAGAAACACGAAAAACGTTCATTCCTCTCCTTCTTCTTCGTTTTCTTCCTTCTTTTCCTCTTTCTTTTCATCCTTCTTATCTTCACTTTTCATTGTTTTCTGAATTGCTGAAATGCACTTGAATATGCTATTCCAATGATTCTGGAATTCAAATTATGAGATTGAGGTCATCTGGGAAAAAGATACCACAGCAAAAGTCCGATTACAAAACGGATCCTTTTTGTGGCATGTACATTTCTCCTTCTCCTGAAATACTTTTAGAGTTCAAAGTTCTTTTTTTTCTTGTATGCACTTTCACTTGATTGTGGCATTTTTCGATCGTCTGCAGACTTGGTTCTTGCTGCAAAGAGATTGAATGATTCATTGTTTGTTAGATTGAAAAAGTTTATTAAGAAATTCCTCACATATCCCGAAGAAAAAACCATCCCAATGATGAAGAAAAATATGATGATTGAATTGAGAAATATACTGGTTTTCATTGGATAACAGAGAAATAAAATTGAAAAATAATAGAATCTATCGAACAATAATATTGATGAAAAAAAAGAATGTGTGGGAGAAACAAATCCGTTTCGTTTTATGTTATAACTCGTCTCTGTGGGGGAGTGGAATGAGATTTGAACGAGTTCTTTCGATACAAGCATTCAAAGTTGGCATCATTTTCTGGAAAATAATGGGAAGTGTCATAACTTTTATTTTCAAAAATATTTCTAAAAATTTCAGGTGATTGAATTTTTCATCTTCTAGCTTATTACTAATCGCAAACATCGAAAAACAAGGAACAAAAAACTTCAGGTTTTGATTTCACGACTCAGTTTTGAGATGACCTACCTTCGTAAACTTCTCCACACACTGATCCTTCTCAACTCCATATTTCCCAGCACACGTCTTTCTGAACTCGGGTTTCTGAAAATCAAAACTCCATGTATTCAAGACCGTTTTCTCTATTCCTCACATCAACTAAATCTATACACTCCCTCAATTTTCGAATCGATTCATAAGCTGTCATTCCACTCTGAAAATATCAATTTCAGTTTTATTTTCATTTCGAATCAAACTTCAAAAAATCACCTGTTCTCGGGCATAAATGGTCGATAAGAAGAGGAATAGAAAAAGAAAAATTGACGAAAAACTCATAATGTTTGACAGTAATCCCATGCGGTTTTTTGATATAGGTGTCAGTCAAAAATGGAAAGAGAGAGGATTAACCGAAACGTTTGTTTTATTAAAAACTTCAACAAAAAATTAAAACAGAGAAACGAAAAAAAGAGTACCCGATCAAACAATAAAGGTTTTGTGAAAGATGATCTTCTATTCAGATTTCGATTTCGATCGAATTGAAATTCGGCACTTCAAGAAGTTCAAAAGCCTCCAGAAAATGAATAATGATGCAGTGAGAAATACAACACAGGCAAGTATCACATCACAACAATAATACCAGAATGGAGTTAGTTCTGCACCAGGAAGATTCACTATCTGAAGAAACAGATTTTTAATATATCACGGCTGAAATCGATAACTCACTTTATGGAA